>JALIZH010021806.1:0-18355 GCA_030522465.1 Rhipicephalus appendiculatus | reverse complement strand
TCGTGGACTTGGGCTGGCATTGAAGCTGGGGGTCCTGGCGATGATTCCCTAAGTGGAGGCAACACGGCGTCGTCGCGGTCCATGTGTGCTGGCTTGATGCGGTCCAACGACACAACCACCCCACGGCCGCTTTTCTTGATTGTGAATTGTTTGTTGCCACGGCGGAGGACTTGAAACGGCCCATCATAGGGTGGCTGAAGAGGTCGCCGAACCGCGTCGTGTCGTACAAACACATATGGGCACGATGTGAGCTGTGGGTCGACGTGCACCACACGCGACCCTGGAGGCCGTGGAGGTACCGCGCGCAGTTTGCTCATGACGTTGCGTAGGCGAAGTGCATAGTCGCTGCAAGCTATGGATGCCTCCTCTGAGCCGCGCGCAAAGAGCTCTCCCGGCAGCCTGAGCGTCGTGCCGCAGACCAGCTCAGCGGCGCTGCAGCCAGTTTCATCTTTCAAGGGGGACCTTATGCCCAGAAGAACGAGTGGGAAGGCCTCCACCCAGTTGTGTTCCTCGGTGGCCGTGAGCGCAGCCTTCAGCTGGCGGTGAAAGCGCTCCACCATGCCGTTGCTCATGGGGTGGTACGCCGTCGTGCGTATGCGTGAGGTGCCCATGAGCAGTGACTGATGGCAGTGAAAAGGGCTGATTCAAATCGTCGGCCGCGGTCGGTTGTTATCGTGGAGGGCACCCCGGAAACGGGCTACCCAGTGGTACAGGAAAGCACTCGCAACCGTCTCGGCAGTGATGTCCGCGATAGAGATGGCCTCCGCCCAGCGGGTGAACCTGTCGACACAGGTCAGCAGGTAAGCCTTTCCGTGGCAGGGTGGCAGTGGGCCGACGATGTCCAGGTGGACATGATCAAAGCGAGAATCCGGAGTGGGGATTGTTCCCAGTGCTGTCGAGGTATGGCGTTGTATCTTAGAGCGCTGGCAAGCTACACATTCACGTGCCCAGCGTCGGAGGTCCCTGATTTACGCCCGGCCAGACAAATCTTGCCGTCACCAGTCTGGGTGGCTCTAATCCCCGGATGAGACAGTCTGTGCAAGGACTCGAACACATGGCGACGGAGGCTCGGGGGCACGAACGGGTGAGTTCTACTGACGCTTGTGTCACAGCAAACCTTGTCCTCGGATCCGGGAACTGGGATCCACTCAAGATTCAGGGCAGTGGTCGCGGTCAACAGGTGTTTCAGTTCGTCATCTTCACGTTGAGCGGCTGCCAAAGCGGAAAAATCAACCTGTAGTGTGGGCATGATGGCGTTCACAGGATTCCGTGAGAGGGCGTCCGCTACCTCGTTGTCGCCGCCTTTGACGTGGCGGATATCAGTCGTGAACTCTGATATATAGGACATTTGGCGCCGTTCACGTGCTGTGTGCGTTCCACCGTCAGAGCTTAGCCAGCGCAATGCATAAGTAAGCGGCTTGTGGTCGGTGAGGACGAAAAACTCTACACCTTCCAGGAAATGACGAAAACGTCGTATGGCAGCGTACACGGCCAGCAGTTCTCTCCCGAAGGTGCTGTAGCGGCGCTCGGTAGGCGTTAGCTTCGTCGAAAAGAAGGAAATTGGGCGCCTGATTCCCCCAACGAGTTGCTGTAATACAGCCCCAACGGCTGTATCGGAGGCATCCACCATTACGCTCTGCGGGACACCGGACCTGGGGTATTCAAGCAGTGCGGCGTTTGCCAAAGCGTCCTTGACCTCGCAGGAGGCTTCTTTTGCTTCTTGAGACCAGGAGAAGGTGTCTGAGCCATTCCGTGAAGTGGCCAGCAGGTCGTGGAGAGGTTGAAAGATCTGGGCGCAGCGGGGAATGAAACGGCGGTAGAAGTTTACCAAACCCAGAAATTCCCGAAGCTGGCGCTTGGCAGTCGGCTACGGAAATCCTTGCACGGCTTCAACCTTGTTGGGTTGAGGAAGAACTCCTGAGGCAGAGGTGACGTGTCCAAGAAACGAGAGCTGTCGCACACCAAGCTTGCATTTGGTCATGTTCACGACCACGCCATGCTCCACTAAGCGCTGGAAGACGATGCGCAGATGATTCACGTGCTCTTCCGGAGTGCTGCAGGCGACTAGCAAGTCCTAAAGATAGGCGTGGCAGAAGTTGAGGCCGCGTATAGCACCGTCCATGAACCGCTGGAATGTCTGACCCGCGTTTCGGAGTCCGAATGGCATTCGGAGGGAATTCGAAAAGTCCGAAAGGCGTTGCGATGGCGGTCTTCGGGACGTCCTCCGGGGCAACGGGAATCTGATGGTATGCCCGCACCAGGTCGATCTTCGAGAAGATAGTGGCACCGTGAAGCCTCGTCGTGACATCGTGTATGTGCGGTGCCGGGTATCTGTCTGGAGTCGTTACCTGGTTCAGCGCCCTGTAGTCCCCGCATGGTCGCCAGTCACCCGGCGTTGACTTTGGCACCATATGAAGTGGAGATGCCCAGGCGCTCGACGAGGGTCTGATGATCCCGAGCTCCATCATGTGTTCAAATTCTTGTCGTGCGACCTTCAACTTCTCTGGAGGCAAACGGCGAGGCCGCGCGTGCACGGGTGGGCCGCTGGTGGCGATGTAGTGGCGTACCTCGTGCTTCGCCGCTGCGCTGGCTGGCGGCTGCCTCGTCAACTCGGGAAAATCCTGCAGAATGCGAGTAAAACGTTCTCCACCGGACGGCCCGAGCAGAGTGGGGCTCAGCGGAGGGTGTTGCGAGGGATTGCCTTGCACAGTTGCCTGCGACACGGGATCGTGAAGGCGGCGGTTGCGCACGTCGACGAGAAGGCCGAAATGCCGAAGAAAGTCCGCACCCAAGATGGCGAACTTCACTGCTGCCACGATGAAAATCCACCGGAACGTTCTGTTCAAGCCTAAATCGAGTGGCAGCGAGCGATGTCCGTAGGTGGCGATGGTTGTGTTGTTGACCGCCTGAAGGGGGGGGACGCACTGGGGACACGGCGATCGGTGGACCCAACCGGCAACACGCCACCTCAGCGCCGGTGTCCTCGAGGAATCGAAGGCCACTGTCGCGGTCGGTGAGGAAAAACACTGATGGACGACGTTCGGGGGGCGTCTGGGACGTCGTCCTCAGTGCCGGCCGCTCCCGTTTCCCGCAGAGTCGCAAGGACGAATGCATTTGCGAGCAGCGTTGCCATGCTTCCTGTGATACCTGCAGATTCTCTGTTGCGCTGCTGGGCGCTGGCGCTCCTCGGGAGTGCTGCGGGCCTGCATCGCTGCGACGGTATCGGCGAGGCGGGATATCTGCTCCCGGATGTCATGCAGTGCGGTCGTAGGCGCGCGGCCGGCGATGTCTGGCTGTAGCGCCGCGACGGACGGCGGAGCGACCGCCAGCACCGAGTCCGCGAGCTCGGCGAGTTGAGACAGGCGTTTGTCGGCAGCCGAGGCGAGGACCATGCGCACGTTGACCGGAAGTCGCTGTAGGAACAGCTCGCGAAGCAGTCTGCTGTCGGCATCGGTGGTGGTTGCGCCGGCCGTGTGCAACAGCTGCCTCATGTGGCTCAACAATTGGCTGGGCGTCCGGTCCCCGAGCTCGGTGTCGTGCAGTAGCTGCTGCAGTCGCTGAGGCTCCGACGGCGTGAGGCGGCTGATGAGCAGCTGTTTGAGCGTTGTGTACGCGTTCTCTGCAGGTGGAGCGACCAGCAGATCGCGTATTTCGCTCGCTATTGCCGGTGGGAGGCTAGCGACCACCTGGTGGTGATTGGTTAGCCTAGCGGCAATACGACGAGCGGTGAATTGGGACTCCACTTGCAGGAACCATAGCTCCGGGCCCGCTGTCCAAAACGGCGGGAGCCTGATGTCGACGGCGGAGATGGCCGGTGCGTCAGGGGGGAGTCTCCATGGCGTCGATCGCTTGAAAAAAAATCACAGCATATCCGCGGAGTGAATGATGATGCGTGGGCGAAGCTCCGGAGGTACATCATCAAAGCCGTGATGGTGGTTGGTTGCATGTGGTCAAACGATATGCATGTGAGACCATATCGCGATGCCATGTGTTGTATGGCTCGCGATCGTCATCGTCATCAGCGTCATCGTTATGACGCATAGTGGGTACATTCCATGTAGTATCGCGATGCCAGTGTTGTATGGCATCGCGATCGTCATCGTCGTCAGCGTCATCGTTATGACGCATAGTGGGTACATTCCATGTACCCACTATGCGATCGCGATCGCATAGTGGGGATAACGATCGCCATCGCGATCGTCATCGTCATCAGCGTCATCGTTATGACGCATAGCGGGTACATTCCATGAACCCACTATGCGATCGCGATCGCATAGTGGGGATGACGATCACTTCGTCATCAGCGTCATCGTTATGACGCATAGTGGGTACATTCGATGTACCCACTATGCGATCGCGATCGCATAGTGGGGATGACGATCGCTATCGCGATCGTCATCGTCATCAGCAGGTGGCTACGACATACAAGGGACGCACGACCGACAGGCTAAGGAGCTTCGCCCCTAAAAAGGCGGTAAGCCTCGTCCTGGTCACCACTGTTGGGACGCGTGTACGCGCGGGAGAAGCAGACACAACCGCGCGGTGTGGATCCCAAACATCAACTGGTTTTATTCGGGTTCTCTGGAGGTTCCGGAGAGCAGCGGAGGGTGGCGCTGCCTGGCGGCTTGGCTTGGCTTGGCTGCCGCCACAAGACTATGAAGTCATCCCGGGCGGCATTACAAACCCTTAGCGGCGCCGCTCACGATCTGAAGTCGTCCATGTCGTGCGCCTTAAGCCTCGTTATACCGAACCTACCGGCAGGGGATAATTAGTCAGCTGCCCGCTCGTAATAAGATCACGTACTACGTGACGCCTACAGGCAAAAAAGAGTGTTCCACATTCGCCGTAATGGCAACAGGCGGCGCTGACTGACGCTGCCACGTTTAAGTACACATATATACCCTATAAAGTGGACGGAGGGATGACCGCCACCGTAGCTCAGTGGAAGAGCATCGGACGCGTTATTCGAAGGTTGCAGGTTCGGTCCCTGCCGGTGGCAAGTTATCCTTCCGTCCACTTTCCTTTCTTCACATTTACATTACAATTACTTCTAATAGCTTCCCCTATAGCACTCTAAGCACGGTAACGTTTACTAAAGGTGCACAATTTCACAAATTTGTGTACTTATGAAATAAAAGTTATCTAGTAACCTTTGCAAAATTAACCTTTATTAAAAATGCACAAACTTACTTTTAAGACAGACGTCACAGAAATAACCTTTAGCACCGGTTCACAATATCGAGCGTTCTCACGTAAAAATAGAGGTTACGTTGCACAGTACACAGTATACTGTTCACACAAAACGGCTAGCAGGAGATTTTATACGGCCACCGCTCTGCGCCTCTTCTTTCCTTCGCTCTTCTTTCTTCGACGCATTCCAGGAGGTTACGCTCATCGCATGCATTGATCAGCCAGGTGTGCCGCAGCAACGGAAGCACGGCTTTCCACTCTTTCGGACTTCTTGCTGCGCGTGCCTCGTGTTTTTTTTTCCGCAATTCCTTGTGCGGTTTTAATAGCCGTCTACATGCAAATTGTAATGCTTAATCTTTTACGTATTTGGAGCAAGAGAGGATACTTGTCTGACACACATGGCACAACTCATAATTAGGAATATCTGTCAATCACCCGATCTTCTTCATTGCTCGTTTATGGGCAGACCCCATTTGAACGACTCGATGCTTGTGGTGGAAGGTGTGACGTTATGATGCATGCGAGCTCTAAGCCAACTCCAAAGGACATTGTTTTCTGTTTTTTCGTGGGATGAGGAAAACGTACATCTCTTGCCACAGACACCGCAACTGTCGTGCTCTAAGCAGACATGTCCCAGAATTATTCCAAAGCTCCAGCGTGTGTATTCAGAAAGGGGCAGGCCACATGACATGCTCCGTGAACGTTCTCATCACTCTGTGTACATATGTGTACACAGCATAATAAAGGCGCAGAAGAAAGTACGAAAGATTAGGCGTGCGCACGCTTCTTTTGCTAGGCGACACTTGGCTGGGCCGATCATGCGCGGAGCAACTGTTCTGGAATGTGTCGAAGAAGGAAGATCGGAAGAAAAAAGAGGCACACACCCTTTGTTTGACGACACCTGGGTTGGTGGAGCATAGGTAGAGCGGTTACACTGAATGGAGCCCCCTGCAAATAACGTGTGATCAGAATCGTGCTTCTCCTTAAGTTTACTCATGTGTGCGGCATACCATACCTGCTGGCACGTTGCGCATAAGCAGGAGGATGAAACCCAGAGGGCAGCCAAAAAAGAGGGCGATTTTCAGTCCTTTACTTTTGTCGCTTGGGCTGTGCGTGGAATGTTTGCATTTCTGTAATTCTACTAACTCACTCAAACCATTAACACATACGTGCAGCATATATAACAATACACGTGCAACTCCTCCTACTTTCTCCTTTGTTGTGACCCAAATGCACTTTCTTTATTTTGTTCAAGTGATATGCTTTTTAATGGTTCAACAGGCATCTGCGGCACAGTTTTAAAAAAGGGAAGCCTTTGCCCACAATATCACACGTAATTGCATTTTTTTTAAATATCAGCTTTTTTTTTTTGCGTGGGCGCAAAATACGAAATTGATAGTGATAACAACTTTTGCAATGTAGGGGGTATTGTTCGAGTTTCCTGAGCATGTGCTGTAGAACACAGCTTGTGAAGGCGTACAAGACCATGTACCTAAACGAAAGGTAATGTTAAAGAAAAATTTAAAAAGAAGAGCAAATCAAGCATTGTACAAAAATTGATGTGCATAAGGAGTTGTAGGAGAAAAAACGTGAACCATTCTAAAAGAATGCATACTTTATTGCTTTCATACCTTCAAAGCAAAAGGCATCAAAGTTGCGTGATAGCCATCAGTACACATAAGTTTATTGATTACTTTTTCAATATTGGTTCAGGGATTGCCTAGCTGATAGAAGGCCACCGGTATTCAAAGCGTTTCTCCTTGCTTTCACCTGTGGTCAGCAAAAATTTACAGAAGCAGGTGGTCAGGACCTGCAGTAAAACCTTCTCTTGATGCACGCACAATCATGTTTCTTCAGACAATATATCAGTTGCTGATTCCGCAATCTCCTCGCTGGACAGTGGATCCTAAAAGAAGAGTACAGTTGTTTTACACTATGGCAACGGTTACTGCCACATTGCGCACAACTGCTGATAACATGCAATGTAAGACATATACTAACCCCCCCCCCCCAAAAAAAAAAAAAGAAAAGAAGGGGGGTGTCACTTGACCAATACATAAGCGCTCCTAAAATCTAATATCCTGTGCAATACGTTCATCCGAAAACGAAAAATTCTGAACTGAAAAAGTACGTGAATCCCACATGTAATTTGCTTCTCTTTAACACAAGAGTCAGCAAACTATAATGTAAGAGACAGTTTCGTCGCAGAAACACGGCACCAGGTGATTAGAAACAGAAATTGTAAAATCAACATTTTTCGTAATAGTATCTGAAGTTTCACGTCCCAAAACCACTATTTGATTATGCGACGCGCCGTAGTGGAGGGCTCCGGAAATTTTGACCATCTGGTGTTCTTTAACGTGCACTGATATCGCAGAGTACACGGGCCTCTACCATTTCGCCGCCATGAAAATGTGACCGCTGCGGCCGGAATCGAAGCCGCGACCTTCGGGTCAGCAGCCCAGCACCATACCCACTGCTCCACCACGGCGAACCAAGGTTTTTCAGTGACCATACTTAGCATTTCACGTGGAGATTTAATATGTTCGTACCTAATTGTTTTCCTCAAGGAGTATATTCCACGTGGCAGTTCATATTCTGGGCTGCACGGAACGTAAGTCATATCGGCGTCGGGAAGTTTCCAGCTGCCTGGAGATCCTCGCAGCATGCCTTGGGAAGGATGTATGCTGTAAACAGTTTCAACGCAAGACAATGAATATGGCAAAAAAAAGAAAAAAAAATACATTTGTGCTGTTTACGTACCTTCAAACATATCGGCTATGACAGTTACATAACATGTATACCGATTCACCTTTTCTAACCACGATGGCCCGTTGCTTTCACCATAGAACAGAACTAGAACAACAACAAAAATTACCCTATTGTAAGAGAACAGATTCACATCGCCACAGAACCAAGAACATCGAAAGACATGCCAACCACAGCAACCATGTCCCCCTTCGGACTCCTACTTTGCACGATTGCTGGCATTCATGCTATCTGAAATATAGTTAAGCCACAGCGTATTGTTTTTTGCGTAACATATCCTTTGCAGCTGCCCCGTTTAGATAGCGACGCAGTTCGACGTATAGTCGAGCGCCGCAGAGCAAGTACTGCCGATAACAATTAATTGCGTCAAAGACAGACTATTTTTTCTGACACGACCCACCTCTTGCAGTAGCGGAAGCGTGGGCATGAATTCAAGTCATCTTAATTTTGAACGCCCGTACATTGCGATCTGTATGAGTGCTACTATGGAACGAAGATGACTACGGTATATATTTGTGGTAAGGTTTCAAGTCAAGATCAACGCACAGAAAAAGTTTGACGCAAGCCCGTCTGGTGGGGATGATACATGGTGAAGGCAGAAAACCCGAAACATTGAGCCGACCAAAGCAAAAATTGAACACGCACACTCACGCGCGCGCGCATGCTTGCACGCACAGAGAGAGAGAAACGCGCGCGCACACATACACACGCTCACACAAACACACTCACCCACTCATGCACACACGCACAAGCACCCGCACACATGCACACAAACACGCACCCGAAAACTCACTCGCTCACTCGCTCGCTCGCTTACTCGCACGCACGCACGCACACACACACACGCGCGCACGCACGCACACACACAAACACACACACACACGCACACAAGCGCGCGGGTACATATATGTACACACACGCAAACACACTCATCCACTTACACACACGCACACCAACACAAACGCGCGCGCAGACATATCCACACACGTACACACACACGAATGCCCGCGCGCATATGCACACACACGCAGACGCACTCACTCTCACACACATACACGCACATACACATACACGCACGCACACACAAACGCGCGCTCACACATATACACACACACGCACGCGAAAACACTCATTCACTCCCCCCCTCACCCACACATACACACACACAAGCGCGCGGGTACATATATGTACACACACGCAAACACACTCATCCACTTACACACACGCACACCAACACAAACGCGCGCGCAGACATATCCACACACGTACACACACACACACGAATGCCCGCGCGCATATGCACACACACGCAGACGCACTCACTATCTCACACATACACGCACGCACGCACGCACAAACGCGCGCTCACACATATACACACACGCACGCGAAAACACTCATTCACTCCCCCCCCTCACCCACACACACACATACACACACACACACAGATATCATCTACCTGCGACCAAGTCGTGACAAAAAACCCAGAGGAGCAAGTTAGTGCGCACTCAGAAATCTTCTGGGCAGCGCTGATATGGGGCACTTAGTTGATGCTGGCAACAATATTTCACACCGTGATTGCAGGCTTCATCGAGCAATTTCAAGGTACCAACACGATGACAACAAGAAGGGCTAAACTTCTGTCCTTCATGCTTCTCAGATAAACTGGAAAGATAACAAATGATCTTGGTCGGATGTTTGATAATATACGCCCAAACACCCGCCTTGTAAGGACAAACGCGAACTGAATTCTGCCAATAACAATGTATTGCATAAAACATGACATCAGTTATTTTTCTGACATGGTCCACCTCTTGCAGTAGCGTAAGCATGAGCGTAAATTCTTGCAAGCACGTGACATAAACACACATACACAAGCAAATAATGCACTGAACAGAGGACATTACTTACGTGTAAATCATATTGGCTGCTGTCTTCGGCCACCGTAACAACGGATGCAACACGTTCGATAATTGCCAGTCTCAGACAGGCGAAGAATCGGCAATGCAGCTCGTTGCATTGGACGCGCAGCGCACTGAACATGTCCCCGTTGCATTGCCTCGTGGCTGATTTGCGGCGGATCGCGCGTTTGCGAGTGTGTTTGCTTACTGTGTCACCAGGTACGCGTCACTCACAACACCATTAGGCAACGCACGTCATCAAAACGAGGAGCGTAAAACCTGGTTAAATCGATGAAACAAAGAGCAGCACAAGCGCGACTTCAAACACCACACCAACCGCCTCTCATTCGAATGCCCTTCCCGGCATACACCTCAAGCTGTTCAAAGCCTCAGAGAGAAGACGACGTCCTTCCTTCGATGCGGTTGAAACTGGTTGAAACGGCGCCAGTAAGACGCCACATTTGTGAGTCACGCCATAACAGCGAGCTCACACATCTCTCTATGCGCTCACACTGGAGCGGCCGTCGCATGCTGTTTTGTGAACTTAGCGGCATCTTTTTCTCCTGTGTTGGCAAATTGATGACGGTTAAGCGTGTATGGTGCAATGCTGTGACCTGGCGTTTGCTGCACATTACGGCCAGAAAAAAGACAAAAAAAACTAAACAGACAAGACAACAAGAAAATTCAGATAAATTGTATTGCGAGTCTCGGAACATATTTTTCTCGCTCCACGGAATTATTCTTCGATCGCATCGTTATAATTTTTTTCGGTTGTTGTGCCCATGTCTGTTCGGATTTTATGCCACTTTTTAATTACGTGTGAAGTGGGCTCACTTTATTGAACTGCAGTTTTAATTCATACCCCACCATCACTTGCAACAGTATCCCGCAATCTAATATCGCTGCTACTCTTATTTTCTTTTCTGCTGTTACCTAATACCCGTTCTGTTTATACATTATCCACTGTTCAATTGCTAAAGCCAACCTTGAACAAGAAAGATCGCGATTTGACACATTGACCAATAAACTTCGTTACAATCTAGAGGTTACAATGCCTATCGCGGTGCTTTAGCTTTTAAAATGGTATGCTTCTGTCAATGTAACCTTTATGTGAGAGGTAAATGAAGAAAACACAAAGATAAAATTGTTGTAACAGCCATGTAACCTATGAACTATAAGTTACTTGCCGTTTTATGCTGTCCTAAACGTTACCGTGATAAGAGTGTATACTTTCCTTGGCATCTTTGTCTGTTATGTTTCATTAATACTGTGTTTAACAAAGCAAACGAGCCCTTAAGTTTTCAATTCTTTCCTTCATTCATAACGAGGGTCTCGTTCTGGCAGACTTGATGCCTTCAGGTGGTATGCGAGGGATAATTAGTCAGCTGCCCGCTCGTAATAAGATCACGTACTACGTGACGCCTGCAGGCAAAAAAGAGTGTTCCACACTCGCCGTAATGGCAACAGGCGGCGCTGACTTACGCTCCCACGTTTAAGTACACATATATACCCTATAAAGTGGACGGAGGGATGACCGCCACCGTAGGTCAGTGGTACAGCATCGGACGCGTTATTCGAAGGTTGCAGGTTCGGTCCCTGCCGCTGGCAAGTTGTCCTTTTGTCCACTTTCCTTTCTTCACATTTACATTACAATTACTTCTAATAGCTTCCCCTATACTTTCCTTGGCATCTTTGTCTGTTAGGTTTCATTAATACTGTATATATATATATATATATATTGTGATGACTAACAGCAGCGGCATCGGGGCTCTAGCGCGCGCGGGAAGCTAGCGCGAGGAGAAAGAAGACGAAGGAGAAAAAGAACAGCCGGCCCGCAGCAAGGGTGCTGTCTCTTGTGTCTCTGTTCCTTACAATGGCGCAGTCACAAATGGTTGGGGAACCCTAACCTTGAAGTTGGAGCTGCACGCCGTCGTTGGTCTTGGCTGCTTGGGTCCCTCCGGCTAAAAGGAACGCCGTACACGCTTCCTTGGAGATGGAGCCATCAACCCGACCGCCGCTTCAGCTGCCCATCACACCATCAGTCGACGGCGTCCATGCCTCCTCTGCGGTTCCAGGGCGCGACCTGACGGCCACCATGCCACCACCTTACGGCAAGAATACGCACGGGCTCCTGTTCACTGGGAATGCCGTTCACGCTTCCCGTTGCGAGGTCTCGATCAGTACTCGACTGTTACCTGAGCCGCTTAGGGGAGCTGCCCAAGCTCCCTCGGACAAGGATACCGGCTCAGTGAGTACACTGAGCATCTCCTACCCATCAGACGTCACCAGTGGCTCCGCGTGCGGATCGCCTGAAAGTGCCGCCGAGCTGTCCCGTACCATCTCGCGACTTCGCGTCACGGTCAACGCTGTGACAGCGTCGAGCTCTACGCTGTTTCCTGCCATCCTGCCGGCACTGAGCACCACCAACGCCTTGTTGGATGCAGCCGCCCCACAAGACCTTGAGGCCAGCTCACCCGAGCAACGCAGAGAGCTTCGGTGTGCCCTCATGCAGCTCTCACACCAGCTAGGCTGCTTCGCTTTAGCGATCTCTGGATTTTCGCCTGCCATCCCGCCATCGGCAGGCGCCTGTGAAATACCAGAGTTCCACGGCTTCGAGAACGACGCTGACGACTGGTTGGCGACTGTGAACGCTCTGGGAGCTCGCGAGACCTGGACGGAAACTCATAAATGGTCTATGGCCATAGACCGCCGTCGAAATGGTGCCGCGGCGTGGCATCGGTACGAAGGCGTGCGGCAGCAGTGCTGGGCGGACTGGAGCTGCAAGCTCTTAGCTGCTTTCGGCCGGCCTCAATATGACACCAACGCATCCAACATTGCCTTTACCGAGGATGGAGCTGAGGAAGGCCACCTCTTCGAGAATGTAACTGCGCAGTGCAGATTAACGGAGAGCTCCCCCCCCTCCCTTCGTTCAAACACTGCACTAACGCAGTGTTGTGGCACTGCGCTGGTGTCCGACAGCATAACACTACTACGAGAAGCCGAGACAACATTCCATCCACGGGAGTTGGTAACACCGGCTCCAATATCATCTTCCCTTCCGGGCATGGATGTGCCGTCTCATCTCGTCATTGACACGCTACCAATTCAGAAGACAAACGAGTCCATGACCATCAGCAACGTCTTCTCAGACTCGTCGGAGCTACATCCGCGACTTAAAGAGCAACCATTGGCCGCTTGCGTCGATGGCCACCTCACGCTAAGTCCGGCAGAGAATGTAGCAAGGGAGCCCGAAAAGAGCAAGAACCAGCCTCAAATTAACTTCCAAAGGATCGAGGGAATGAAGCTCAACGTGCCCAACACGCTGATGTTAAGCGGGAAGTTTCTCCGGAACAAGCGCAGCAGTGTTCCCCAGTCACGAATCCCATTGGACGTACAATCATCTATTCTCAAGCATCGGGCGCTGCACCCCTCAACGAAGGTGCCCGTAGTGCCATGTGGACTGGCTCCGGGGCCGTCGGACGTTGATGGAACAGACTTTACGAGCTCCACTACTTACGCAGAGAGAGTGGCGAAAGAAACAGGCTTCTCAGTTTCGCCAAAACCACGCAAGATTGTTGTTGCTGACAAATGTCCTGACCATGCTCCTGGTGGTAATCACGAGGACGTAAGCGAGAAAAAGCGCCGAGAAACCTCGCCACCCATGGTGACCCCTGGGATGCCGTTCCGGCGATCTTCTCCTGGTATGACGCATCTGCCATTTTCTTCGCGACAAAGCCCAAGCCGGCCGCCAGACGCATCTCAGAGTGCTCTCATGACGTCTCTGCGTGGGCCAGACCGACCACCGCGAGGCAGCCAGCCTCGCCCACCAGAGACGCTTCTCGCAGATCGCCAATCCATGTTGCAGTGTGGTCGGGGCCGACCACCACGATGCAGCCAACCCCCGCCCACCTGAAGCACTGTCGGCAGCTCCATGCGCTCGCAGTCATGGCCGAGTGTGATGACTAACAGCAGCGGCATCGGGGCTCTAGCAAGCCAGTGACATCCTCATAGAGCCAATGGGGACAAAAATAACAAAAAAATTGGAAGCGATGGTAGCGCCGTCTGGATTCTGTAGGTAATCGCACTTATAAAAGAAAATGTATATAATTTGCAGCAGTAACAAAGATTACAATAACAGTAATAAAATATTACACTTAGTTTAAAACTAAGTGTGATAATATTGTGAATTTGAAGCAGTTATGTGAGCAAAGAATTCATTGCACAGACGATTTTGTTGGCTCCAGCGATTAGCGTCTGTTCGCCAGTCGCATCGTACCGAACCACAAATAATCCAATATGGCTGCTCGCATTCGGCAGCTGATCGGTGGCTTGTGGTTGGTAGGCCGTTCTCGTAGAGCGTTTAAAACGGTTTGTAATCGTTTTCATTGCCTTTATTTTCTTGAGCTCCACATCAGGTGTTCGCTCCATGTATTGAAACGTTTGTAGAGCGTCGTAGTTGCGCGATCAATGGACGAGAACAGCACACATTGCAGATACACAAAATACTTTATTACAGCAGCATTTCCATGGTTTTGTTCATGCGCCCACAGTTTGCACTCTGAGCAAATGACACTGACAATGTTTGCGGACTGTAGCTCAAATCACTTTGTGTACGCCTGTAATCGCACCGTTTCCATTTGAGTAGCGCGTCATGCAATTATGTACGGGTGTCATACCAACACTGCACTGGCTGTGATCGCAATGGAGTCTCGCTCAGTATCGAATTTCATGACCGCTATTGGACCTCTTTTGCAGCTTGTGCAATTAAGGCATTCGCGGTCGAGAAACTCGATTCCGAGCCGGCTCCATCGAGATGAGAATCGAGCCATGTGACACTCGTAACATACGCAAAGGGTCATAATATGCACACGTATTCTGGCGTGGGTATATCAATAAAAACACTGTAACAGATTGAACGCGTCGACTACATATACATATCACGATAGATTTTACAATATCCGCGTCCTGCAAGCAATGTACTGAACAAGAGAAGGTATTCGAAAAAGTTGTCATGCGGCGATACGCGACCTGCGTCGATTGATAGTGCTTGTATAACATGTATAACAGCATTAAATTGCGGGTCATGGTCACATTGCAAAAGAAAAAAAAAAGAATGAAAACAAAAAAAGTGCCCGTGTCGTTATTGTGTGCTTGCTTCGCACATACTTGTGAATGTATATTGTATAGACAATAAGCAACCAACAGTGACACATGAGGCAAGCAAGTTCAAAACGTCTCAAAAGAGCAGGTGTGGAGCAGAGCACATGTTGGCACACTCTTCACCAGCCCGAGGTTATGCAATGTATGCATATAAAATTTGCAAACATACAGACAGACAAAATACACTCCATATATAGTTTAGAGTTACATTTTATAAGTTACAAAAACATCAAAATTGGGTATGCAACAGAAGTGTGAAATGTCAGTAAAGTACATAAATAATAGATAAAGTGAAGACAATGCAGTGTTCATCACGAGTAGTCATGTCATCTAGATCATAGATCAAAAGTACAGCTTCTGTATACACCCCTTTCGTTTTTTTCTGGCACAGATGCATGCAACCACTGAAGAGGCAGTTTCAAAGGCATTTTGCTATCTACGTCCACATACACAAAGTTGCTACCTAGAACAAAAAAGAAAAAAAGCCACCACAGTGGCACAGTGGTTACGGTGCTCAGCTGCTGACCCGAAAGATGGATGTTTTGTTTCAGCCACAATGGTTGCATTTCGATGGAGGTGAAGTGCTGGCAGTCCGTGTACAGTGCGATGTCAGTGCACGTTAAAGAACACCAGATGGTTAAAATTACCTGGAGCCCCTCAGTACAGAGTCCCTTATTGAAATATTTGCAATTTGGAATGTCATATCCGTTCTTCAATTTGTAAGTTTGCGGGTTTTCCTTGCAGGAGCACTTTTTCTGGACTTGGTTTCTGTGTTTTTGTTAACAAATGTGATATACCAACATAGCCTTTTGCTACAAAACATGTGTACGAATTTGGTGTTGCAGCCAGGGGAACAGAAGAGATCTGGCTTCTTTGGCATGACCTGAATTAAATGCTTGCATACATTAGTGAAATGTGCAGTGTAGGGGATTTCGTGCTTGAAGTGGCTGTCCAATTGCTTGATGTAATCTATGCACTCTCCAGTGGCCGCTGATATGGCACTGAACAGGTGCTCTGGAACACCATCTTCCTTGAGCAATGCAAAAAACTGATTTTTTCCAGAGAGAACTCCACCATCTTTGTCCAATAATGTGCTGTTGCATGTGCAGTCAGTGGCCCTCAGGCCAAGGAAGTCCTTTACAAGAGTTCCAGTGACATGATATATGACATTCTCATATATCATATCACTGGGTTTTTGTAAAGGTTTGTGCATAATCACAAAGTCCTGCAGTGTGCTGTGGCTAACAGCAGGTGCGCTGCTTAGTGACACAAATCCAGAAGCATCCTCGATGTTGGTGAGGAATGCGTTTGTCGTCACCTCACAGTTTCCCTGTGCAGATAGCCGGAAAAGCTTTCCAATCCAAATATGTTTTAGGGCAGCTGTGAATTGATACACATTGGGTGCTTCGTTGCAACCATGCTTTTGGCGAATGGTGGCAAAGAAGTTCTCCAATGGGTCTTGTTGTAAACGCCGGGTTAGCAAATTTGAGAAGCCGAATTCTGTTTTTAGATCCTGCCAAAGCAAAAGCAGGGCTTTGATTGTGATTTGCCATCCTTTGATGGTGTGTGGCTGCTTATCTTGAGGACCACCAAAGTGCCAGCTAGCAATCCAAGCTATGCATTGCTCAAGGAAGGCTTGATGTTCGGAGCCGTCCGACATGGCATATCTCATTTTGTCATCCTGCTTCCTTACTGAAGAACTGTTGAGGCTGTCAAAAAGCTTGTCCATTCTTTCTATGAACTCTGCAGTAGATTTGGCATTTACAGGAAGCTCTCCAATGGCCATGAGAGTGAGTAATGCAACAGAAACAGATTCGCTGCAAATCTGAGTTGCATACTTCACTCTCATGTCAGTGAAGGGCATCCTGTAGATGTGTTGTTCACAGAGTTTTTTAGCCAATCTGCTCTTCAAATGTTCAGTAGGTTTGTTTGATGCCGGATCTGTGTGACGAGTTTTTTTGTAGAGGGTTTCAATGTGTCCCCAGTCCACAACCTCTGAGCCAATCGTAAGCTTTAGTCGCCTCAAATTGTTTCTTGTGCATTTTATGAGGTGCGGAGTGTCAAACATGAAATATACTTTTCTATTGTTAACTGTAAAAAAGGGCTCATGTAAAGAATGGACAAGCATTTTTGACAAACTCACATTGTTTGAGCCCTGATCACATATTACTGCTTTTACCAAGAGACCTTTTGTTTCAAGTTGTTGAATTAAGTCTAGCAAAAGCCGTCGCATCACAAGGGCTGGAGTTGCATTGTGAGAGACCGCAAAAGCCACTGGTTGCATCCAACTTCTCGATATGCCAGACACAGCCACAACAAGGGCTGTGTTTGCCACACGAGAAGTCCTGCTAATTCCATCATCTGAAAAGCCAATTACAATGTCCTTTGACTGGTCATACATTAAATTTTGTTTCAAAGCTATTTCATCAAATAGCAGACAACATGCTTTGTCTTGAATTGGCCATTCCTTAGTTATAGATTCAATTGTGTCCATGGCACCGGGTATGATGCCAGGTGTCATGGGGATGTCTGCCAGCCAGCGCCGCAGTGTCCTCACATGCGGCAAGTGAAGTACCTCCCTCAAGAAGCCATAGGCTTTTGGTGAATGGAAGAATAAGTTTAGGCCGAATTGCTTCATTTCCTTTGACCAATGCTTTTTAGATTTTGGAAAAGAACAGAGCCGAATTTGAGCTTTTACCAATTCAAAAAGGTCTGTTGGTACATGTGGCTCAATCCTGTTCAGTGCCTCAAGCCGTGTTATATTTGTAACTTGGTGTTTTCGTCTAATTCTTGCCAATGCCTTGCGGTACTTGTTGCTTCGATTCACAAGGTTCTCCATGCGTTTTTTGGTTTTGGGGGTGTATACAGAAGCATGTTTCCTGCGGGCTGGTTTTGGTGTGTTATCAAGACCTGTGGGCTTGTTTAAATGAATTTCTGCAGCGGGTGCTGTTTGGTGAAACCCAGAGAGGCCACTGGAACCAGCAGGAGCTGGAAAGCAAAGTTAATCATGTTATTGTTGTGATTTAATGCATCTTGCAGTATGAAAATAAAATAAATTGCATCTTTTATTACCTGTAGGTCAACTTCCGAATTAGGTTTGCTTTTTAAAAACACTTTATTATGTGCACGAAACGAAGAAGTTCAAAGGAAGGTGGAAACCTGAAGGGGTGAAAAATTCATGAACATGTGGTGTCGCTTTAGCCAATGTTTCCACAATGGACCTTTCCAGAAATTCCAGCGCGCCACCTATGGCGGCCGCAAAGCATTGTGGGAAGCCGGAGCGCCGGCGTAGTGTCGTCTGCTCGCGGAAGCGCTGGCTCGCCTCGTTTGCAGCG
>JALIZH010021805.1:0-11097 GCA_030522465.1 Rhipicephalus appendiculatus | reverse complement strand
ATATTTCTTTAAACACATGTCCACCATCTGAGATAATAAATTTCTCTAAACACACTTGAGGACCTAATGTAGTCGCAACGGCAGGACCTGTTCGATGATTTCTATTTTTCACGCGGTAGCTTCCACTTGAATAATCATGTATGGCATGTGAGGCGTACCCGCGCTCGAGCCCAAGCGTACCGGGAACTTCATCAGAGTAGTGGGACGAGGAGGAAAGAGCCTCAGGGGCCCCATATTTTTCTAGCCAGAACTACATAAGGCCAACCGATAATGGAGTCTTCGTCATTACTTTGATTCACGTGGTTCTCGCTCGTTAAGTGGTTTTGATCCTACTGTATATAGAAGGGGTGCGCGCAAACGATGACACCGTACACTTTATGTGTAACTTCTTTTATGTATCTTCTTTTCATTTTAAGCTGTGACCATCTCGTGTTCTTTAACGGGCACTGACATCGCGCAGTACACGGGCCTCTAGCACATGATCCCCTCATCAAAATGCGACTGGCGCGCCAGGGATCTAACCCATGACCATCGGATCCACAGTCGAGCACCGTAACCGCTACACTTCCGCGGCGAACACTTTTATTCCCCTCGAAAATGTTGGCCCTTTCAACCGGATGGTCCCTTGAGCGCTTCTTATTGTTCATGGTAGTCCGCACAAAATCACGCTAACGTACAGGGGGGAAATGACAACAGAGACCATCTTACGAATGCTGACACTGCTCTTATTATAATGATGGTAATTATAGCCCGTTAGAGTCTGATAATGGAAAAATTAAAGCGACCCTATGGCAACACTTAGGGGCCTGAGAGTGACACTCTCACCGACTGTCTCGGGAAACTTGTGAACAACAGTAAGCCATCTTCTTCCGTTCCTTCTAAGCCGACATATCGACCCTTGTCCCGGGCCTCCCCGCCTCCACCCAAAGCTTTCTGCACCTAACGTGGTTTTGATTTGCCTCCAGGATCGCAAGGATTGAAAAGATTCCGGCACCTCACCTCTTAGTATAGGCTCCTGTATCGGCAAACCTTTGACCATGCGCTGATTTCGAGTGATGACATCATCAGCATAGGTCGGCGAACTCACTCATGAGTCGACTCACTTGGACTCACTCAGACTCAGATCGAGTCGTGAGTCTCAGTCTGAGTGACTCCGGGTGAGTAATATATATTGGTGAGTTTGAGTCCGAGTGGGTCCGGTTGAATGAATGAATGAATAAATTTTATTTTAAGTCCGGTTCCCTCGGGCGAGGCGGGGGGGAAGAGGGGATTGACCCCTGTTGCGTCCCACTCTCCGTCGATGACCTGAGTGGGTCCGGTTGAAGAAAATTTTCGTGAGTGTGAGTCCGAGTGAGCTCGGCTCAGGAAAATTTTGGTGAGTCTGAGTCCGAGTGAGTCCGAAGCGCAAGATATATTTCTTGAGTGAGTCTGAGTGAGTTCCATTTTTTTTTTGCCGACCTAGAGTCCTATCTACTCATCTTCAGCATTGCTATTAGCCTTACCTGGATCCATATTTATACTCACGTCGACTCGCACGTATTCCAAAGAGTTCCAATAGTATTCTAAAACGTCTTCCAATGGTGTCGTTCCTACAACATTTCAATATTTATTGATCAGAGGCGCGAACGTAGGGGGGGGAACCTTGACCTCCCCACCCCCCGCCAACTCTTCAAGGGAAGTTCTTGATAAAAAATTACACCATCTCCCGCTAAATGGAAACAATGTGTAGATGTGAGGCAGCGGGCGCTAACGCTTACACTGGCGGCGGCGTTGACGCTGGCGCTCATCGCAGCGTTGCGCAGGAGAGAAAACTGGGGAGGCGCAAAGCCCGCAGTGATGGAGCGGTGTTTCCTACTGGAACATGCCAATCGCTGCTAATGGGCAATGAGAGACAGAAGACTCGACTGGACACAGAGACCCGCAGTCCGCTTTTAGTTAACGCGCACGCTGCGAATTTTTATTGTTCAACAACGCACAGGAGAAATCTTCCACCGGCACCACCCTTGGAGGACAAGATCCAGTGCCATATATACGGGGTGGCCAGTGAACGGTTGCGCAGCGCGAGCAGTCGGTTTTTTCAACCAAGAAACTCGCTAGCAGACGCTGCCTGCGTCGGCGTCGCGAGGCGAGAGAGGGGGGGGAGCGTAGGAGAGGAGAGAGAGGGGGGACGCGAGTGCGCAGTGGGGAGTGTGGACGCCGCGGGCAGGGATGCCTAGAGGAGAGAGGGGGGAGTGTAGGAGAGGAGAGAGAGGGGGGACGCGCATGCGCAGTGGGAGTGTGGACGCCGTGGGCAGGGATGCCTAGAGGAGAGAGGGGGGGAGCGTAGGAGGAAAAGAGAGGAGGGGAGGCGCATGCGCAGTGACGGTGTGGTTGCCGTGGGGAGGGATGCCTAGAGGAGAGAGAGGGGGGAGAGGAGGTTTTTTATTTTTATTTTTTTAAGGGTTTGCGCATGCGCAGTAAGGGAGGCCACGCGGCACCCCACCACCACCACCACCACCGGATTAAGCATCGCCATAAGATGCTTCACATCTAAAAATTCACCGCCATATCCACAAAGTGAATGATGTTAGAGGAGCTTGCTCGGAGATGATCGGGTAACCCGCGAATCCTCCGTACACATCTCCTTTCATCATATATCGACGTGACAACGTTGTTATATATACATTACATACACAATGTTTATTAATTGACATTTGGATGCACAATATACATTTTGATGGACTATATACATTATATATCCACAAGAGATGTTCTTTTGCAAAGTACAAGAAGGGCGTCCCTCGATGTGCTCGGGCACACGTTTCCCTTTAAAGATGATTGCTTTATGATGCATGAACTATATACATTATACCGGGTGTCCCAGCTATCTCTAGCCAAGGGTTAAAAAATACAATATTTGAGGTAGGCGAGTGAAATCAGTTGAATATTGCTTACAGCTATCTTGCGCACTACAGGCAATTTTTTTCTTTTGTAATTAACGAATTTGGTAATTATAATTAATTTTCTAAATAGATAAATATTGACTTTACGCGAGAAATGAGAGTTGCAAAGTTTGAGGGCGTCATCAGAAACCCCCAAGGCATCATTCGCGATAAAGAAAGTTTTACGCGTACCATTTTTTCCGTGCTGCAAAGAAAGCCCGCGAAATACAAAAAAAATACCACGTGACTAGCGCATTCGCGCGCCGCGGCCGTGCTGCTCTCAGCCGTGGTTTGAGCGAACAAAATCAGCTGCGACCACGACCCGCCGGCTGCGTTGCAGCGGTAGGCCGATAAGTTGATGGTCGTTTCTTGGCCCGTTGCCAGCCAGTTGGCGCGCGTGACTGTGCAAGTTGTGCCGAGCGCGGGCGAAGAAACCACCGTAAACTTATCGACCTACTGCTGCAACGCAGCGGGCGGTTCGTGGTCGCAGCTGATTTTGTTCGCTCAAACCACGGCTGAGAGCAGCACGGTCGCGGCGCGCGAATGCGCTAGTCACGTGGTATTTTTTTGTATTTCGCGAGCTTTCTTTGCAGCACGGAAAAAATGGTACGCGTAAAACTTTCTTTATCGCAAATGATGCCTTGGGGGTTTCTGAAGACGCCCTCGAACTTTGCAACTCTCATTTCTCGCGTAAAGTCAATATTTATCTATTTAGAAAATTAATTATAATTACCAAATTCGTTAATTACAAAAGAAAAAAATTGCCTGTAGTGCGCAAGATAGCTGTAAGCAATATTCAACTGATTTCACTCGCCTGCCTCAAATATTGTATTTTTCAACCCTTGGCTAAAGATAGCTGGGACACCCTGTATAAAAGTGTTCATGCGGCCGAGCGGTAACGAAGAGTGTTCACTGCGTGAGCTCCCGGCGAAGAGAACGGAAGCGCATGTGCTGAGAGTGGTGTGCGTCGCCTTGAGTGGCGCCGCCATCTAGTGAGCATTTTTGAAATCACCGGAAAGCCGGCGCCTTGAGCGGCGTGTACACGCCGCCGCCGGACAAGACGCAAGCCTAAGAAGCTTGCCGAGCAAGCTCCTAAAAACCGGCAGATCCCGCGCACTGTGGGAATCGATGTAATGCGAAGCAGCCAGCAAAGAGCAAATCATGTTGTACATAATATACATGTCATGATTTACATCTTAAGAGCTGTCATTTATGTTCATCATACAGTCACATCGCGCAATACCCATTTTGGTGTATATCAAGCTAGCGAACCGGACGCAAGCGCACCTATGAGCGTGGCATGTAAATGAAATTGTAGATGACATGCATGCCAAGATTTTCATGTTACCAACTGCCACTTATGTTCGTTAGACAGTCACGTCCCGCAATACCAATTTTGGTATATATCAAGCTAGCGAAACAGCCGAGAGCGCGCCATGAGCGTGGCATGCATGTCATGTTGCACATGACATGTCATGATTTCCATATTACCACTGATCACTTATGTTCGTCATACAGTCACGTCAAGGTATACCAAATTTGGTGTACATCCAGCTAGCGAAAGGGCCGCGATCGTGCCATGAGCGTGGCATGCAAGTTATGTTGCACATGATGTCATGGTTTCCATATTACCACTTGTCATTTAGGTTCCTCATACAGTCACGTCACGTAATACCAAGTTTGGTGTATATCAAGCTAGCGAAACGGGCTCTAGAGTGCCATGAGCGGGCATGGAAGTCATGTTGCTCATGACATGTCATGATTTCCATATTACCATTTGTCATTTATGTTCTTCATACAATCACGTCACGCGATACCAAATTTGGTTTATATCAAGCTAGCGAAACGGCCGTCAGCGCACCATGAGCGTGGCATGTAAATCATGTTGTACATGACATGCAGGTCATGATTTTCATATTACCACCTGTCATGTATGTTGGCCATGCAGAAATGTCTCATCGTACCAATTTTTGGATATATCAAGTTAAGAAAACGGCATCAGGACCACTATCGCCATGACGTGTAAATCATACATTTCATGACAAGTTATTTATGATACTCATGATATGAGCAGTCATTCATGTCCGTCATACAGTCATGTTATGCCATACCAATTTTGGTATAAATCCCTTTACGATACGGCCAGGAGAGCACGAAGTCGTAGGCGGATAGATAGATAGATAGATAGATAGATAGATAGATAGATAGATAGATAGATAGATAGATAGATAGATAGATAGATAGATAGATAGATAGATAGATAGATAGATAGATAGATAGATAGATAGATAGATAGATAGATAGATAGATAGGAAGACAGAAATAAAGAAAGTGGGGGGAGGATCAATGCAATCGATTGAGAAGAAAAACGAAGATGGATTTAGCCTTCGAGTCGTCTTAGGCAAATACATACCGGACCGTATGACTTTTTGTGAATATAGGGCGTTTTTATTAGTGTTGTTTTATATTCTGGAAGGAATCCTGTTTCTTGGTCCAGGTAAACCCTTAAGCCTTAGCTCCCATTGATGGTTTGTCGTAATATATATATATATATATATATATATATATATATATATATATATATATATATATATATATATATATTTCCTCAACTGGGTCCCCACCAACGCATTCGCAACGGTTTGTGCGAGCATCACCCAGTAATTCGATGCCAGGACGGCTTCTGTCGACGAGGGATACATGCTTCGAGATTTCCTTCCTTGAAAGACCTCTTGCTTCCATTCATGGAAAGGCGCATATCGTGCTTTCAGTTGTAGCATCCTTTTCGACTTTTCCATACGGATAAAACTTAGATAAAGCTTAGGGCTATCACCACTGAAACAACTCAAGAAGGCTCACCCACCTTAGGACGTGCCAAAAGATTTGCATGTCGTGCCAGAAGAAACTAGAAAATTCATTTTTGAGAAATACAGAGTTTTCTGCGCTTACCGCTTTGTAGGCGAATGTATTCCTTCAAAGACGGGAACTAAATTGCCGTTATGCAGGACACAAAAGAGGATTTCACGCTGGCAAAGTGCACTAAGTGCAATACTGTTGTGGGTCAGAACAGCTTTATGCATGGTTGCAGGTAACGCAGCCTGTATCGGTACGCTTATATATCGGGATAAGCGCTAAAACGTTTGCACGCTTCGTACAAATCGGGTATTTCACATTTCAAGTACTTAAAAGAATAGCCGGTGCAGAAATAGCGAAGTTCGTAGTTTTCAAATGGAACTTGCTCAATTCATATTTTTTATAGAATGTCCTCCATCCTTCCTTGCAGCCGTCAAAATGTGGCCCGCCTTGTCCACGAATCAAACCCGTGCCGTTGAGCTTAGGAGCGCATCACCTTACCTGCTAAGCTACGACGCTGGTTTAATCCCGGAATTCAAGTTCAGTTCTTTCGTATTTTCCATGAATGTGAATAATCTTTGATTGTTACGTATAAGGCCTTCAACAAGCGCATGGACACCGTGTACATGAGGTTCCACTCTTGATACATCGTTACACATCTGCACAGCGTGAAATAAGCTTGAGCAGCGACGGTGCTGAAATATAGCGAGAAAACTATGGACATAGCAAACGGCACAAGCGCAATAATAAACAGTAACCACGTTGAGTTCAAAGGTGTTAAGCTGCCCTGACTGGCTCGCTTTAAAGAAACTGTGCAAGTAAAGTTCGTTCGCTGTATCTCACATCCAATATCCTGACGGCTAAAGCACGTTGGCAGGATAGTGGGCTTACATCCATGAATTGTGAGTAAGCGGTACAGATAGGGACGTAGAAGAATATCGACAAGGACAGAGCGCTACTTTCAACTGATATTTTATTTTCGCACTAACCGATAAATATATACCGAGCGAGTGGAAACAACAGAAATAAATGAACATGCAGTGGGTCATATCGCTGAACCGAGCACGCGTACAAAGTACTATCACGTCATAGCAAAAAAGCATGTTGCCGCGACAAAGCAAGATATTGAAACTCTTTTTGAGAAAGCGATACGGACGGTTGGCTAACGTACATTTTTTTCTGATCTCGCAATCTCATACACCTCCACAATTTCTCTTGTCATCTTACCATGTTCCTTAAACAGGATGGAAGTGTTTTCGAACAAGGGCTTGAAGCCCCAATCTCGGCAATGAATGCCCAAATGTCCCGATATTGCTTTCGTGACATTATAATGATACTCTTTTAGTCTCTGATTAACACATTTGCCGGTCTGGCCAACTTAGGTTCTTTTAGAAGAAAGCGGAATGGCATAGACAACGTTGCGAGCACAGGTTACAAAAAGTGTTCGATGATTGATGTTACATGCGTTTACAGTGTTGCTTTCTGAATTAACCTTTTTACATAACTTCTGGAGACGCTCGGGAGCGGAGAAGACCACGTCCACCCCTGACTTTCCCGCAATTCTTCTGAGATTGTGCGAAACGCCATGCATGTATGGCACCAAGGCAAGTTTCTCAGCTCTAACACCACCGCTGTTGCTCTCTGATAAGTTTTTAGCTTTCTGCTCAAGCCCTCTGCGACGTAGCTGAGCATGCCTAATGGGTACCCAGAGTCTGTTAAGCGCTTCGTCTGATCTAGAAAACTGGTTCCCACCTTGTGAGTGCTGGACTTCATGAGGGAATTATTAAAACAAGAATGTACTATTGCGCGTTTTACGAGCTTTGAATGAGCAGCAGAAAACGGCAAGACGGGCTTATTCCCTCTTGGCTCATAGATCCAGCAACTTTCTGTGGAGAAAAGTATAGTCCTAAGTCTAAAAACCTAATGAAGTTGCCCTTGGGTACTTTATGCGTCAACACCAAAGGGGACAGGACTTCTGTGAATGAGCTATGATTTTTGACACCGCCAAGTCAAAACTACATGATTCGCTGTTCAAAACAACCAAAAAATAATCAACAAATCTGAATACATGCACAACGTCAGGGTTATTTTTCACGCGTTCGTGAAGAGTCCGATCATGACTGGCTAGGTACAAGTCACTTAAGCAGGTAGCAATGCATGACGCAATACAGATGCCATTTTTTTTTGTTGAACAACAGTGACATTTCATGTCGCGTAAGTATAGTTAACATAAAAACTAGGAAGCTCCAGAAATTAGTCACATGTCAAACCAGAAGCGTTTTGAAAACGTACTGCTCCAAACTTGTCTATGCAGCTGCACATTTCATCAAGTCATTCTGCGGGAGAGAATATATAGATCCTTTAGATCCATAGAGAAGGCAACAAGGTTCCTGTCTTCGTTTTCTTTAAAGAATTAGCCATACTGCGTACGTAGGCTTGTTGCGTACGCACAACAAAAAATGCCTAATAAAGGAAAAAAACAGGGTTGATCCCTCCATCATAGGAATCGGTATAACAGGAAAGTGAAACGTGTCCTTACAGAAGTAGTTGAATGTCTACTGTACATTGATATCAGAGAGCCTGCAAAATGCCTATTGGTGTTTGACAGTTATAGCACCGTTTAATGTGAATGCATCCACGTTGACGCTTGGTGGTACATCTGTATCCCGACGCCTAGCGTCCATGATGAATGATTAAACAAACCCTTGTGGTCATAGATGCTTCTGGTAGATGTACGGTGAGAGCCGAATCAGTGAAAGCGGTGTGACATCTAGAAGAGCGTCGCTGATTGGACGCCGAAGTTGGGCTAAGGTCGCGTACTAGCGGCATGTTAGAGTTATTGAACGACGCTGCCCGTCGAGAGGCAAACGCAACGCGCGTCGTGTCTTACCCGTTGGCCGGCTGCGATTATTCGCGGGGCGAGCTAGGAACGCGGAGTTAGGGCCACGCGAGGCACTCGAGCGTCGCGGAGCTATTTTTGGTATGGATGGACGCTATGAGCGAGGCCGACGCTGAGGGTAAGGTCGCCACCTGGCAGTGTGTTGATGCGTCGACAAAATTCCACCTTTCCCATTCGAAACGCGCCGAATGGGACGGACGCGCAGAAACAAAGCTTTGAAGGAACTAACCGTGCATTTCACGGTCATAATGCATTTCTTCACTTTAGCAAGAGCACTCTGAGAGGACAGTGGTACATATAAAAGGCTTGTTTTTAAAGCCTACAGAGTATGTGACCGTGGCGCAGTGGATAGCGCGCCCGGAATTTCTTGTCGCGGACTCAGAGGTCGTAGGTTCGACTCCCGTTGCGGGAACGTTTTTTCGTTGTCTTGTGATCATGTGTATTTTTTGACGTCATTTCCGTGACGGAAATACGTCACTCAAATCTTAGTGGACCCCGGCATAAAACACTTTCGTGTTAAAAAACGCGCGTGGAAATATTTTCGAGAACCAGACTTTTCACGAAAGCGATCAATTTGATTCCATTTGACGCTGTGACAGCACGCTCTTTTTTTGAAAATTCGATACTTATAGTTATTATTACCGATGTGCATGTATTCAATTACTCAAGCAGATCGTATTTTCGAAGAGTCACTTCGCTCACGCTCACCGAACGACGAGTTCCAGGACTTCTCTGTTATTTCACGCAGAAATAGAAAAGCAGAGCCTGTCTACACAATGATATTTAAGCTAGAACGGTTCTGAAAACAACATTTTATCCAATCATTATACTCGACGTGTGATTAGCGAAGTTAGCGGACCAAAAACAATAAATTGAACCTACGGGAATTAAATCCGAGTATTCTTTCAATAAATTTTTCTTCAGCATGTTTGCTACACCAGCTGTACGTTACACGGTGCAATAAAGCCAGCAGTCTCATGGGAAAAGTCACCGGTAGCTTTTAGCTAACGCTATGGAGTTTACAGGCTTAAAAGCCCATGCATTTCGAAGCCCTCTCATTTCAATAGAGCCAGTCTTGATTCACTTGAGTCCCTTTGATGTACATTGATTCACATCTAAACCCGCTCCATTCGCGCTTGATTCACAAATAATGTATGTTGATTCGATTTACATTCATTTGGGACAACTTACTTAAATTTGTACACTTAATCACTAGTCGTTACTACTTCTCTGCTTAACTCTTATGCGTGAATTATGAGAAAGCCTTCTCAAAAAAGTATTTGCTCAGTGTTTACCACAAAATAAATAAAGAACCAAAAAATCTTGTGATTCTTTCTCCGTGACAATGTGCAGCATATTTTAATATTTGTTGTGACTGTATTAATGAAGATGCAGGTTTGCGCCAAATATAGAAAACCGTGCAGATAGATGGTCGAGCCATATTGCTGACATTGCATAAAAAACGAAATCTCAATGATTGTGGTCTTTTTAGTGTGATTCGTGGAGTAAAGTGAAGAAATCGTTTGCTGTTGTCATGGGTGTGCGTATTGAAAAGGAGTTCGTTCAATAATCGAACTCCAAGTGAATTGGTGCCAAGTGAAAACGTCGCCAGACAGTGCGCATTTGAAGCCGCCCCTGTGAGCGGGCATCCAATACCGTACAGCAGAACGCAAGAAGTTGCCCCCTGCGCGGGCCCCGCGGTCTCGGCGTCGGGCAAAGTTCAATGTAAACACCGTGCGCACCGGCGCGGCAGGAAGAAAGGCTCCTCTCCTACCATTGACCCCGGAAGGAATCTCGGGAGAGGGCCGCGATAGTTCGGAGAAGCTGACCTGGAGTTCGAGGCAGACGAACCTTGGCTCGGGCGAAAGGAAGACGCACACTGACTCCGTCTGGACAGAACCCACATCGGCTACGCCCCGGTTCCTGGTTTCAAGTCGCTCCCCCCGGCTACGCCCCGAGGGCTCCAGCAAGTGTCAAGTGCTACCCCGGACCCCAACTGCCACCAACGAAAGTAAATTCGGACTTTATTGTTTTTTACGCGCAACGAGATTAGTTTGTGATTTGGACTCTTAATTAGCGATGTCGAATTCGAACAAGCCTTTAGAGATGTAACATTGATACCAATATTTTTTGTGTGTATTTCGTTTGTATGTTTCATCAAAAGTAAATCGTTAAAGTGAAACGTGTACGTGTGCATCCCTCTGGTTTCTATCACTTTACGGACGGTGACAGCTGTATTCAGGCGTAAGTGAATATTTCACACAGTGCATCTGACCGCCGCCATCTACGAGCAAGATGGCCGCTTATACACGTTTGCGCGTTTGCATGCTGGCGCCTGGCTATACTCTCCTACCCGGACCGTAAGTGGGAGCTTCAGTTGCCGTGGAAACTAAAAAAGCCAAATATCGCATTTTATTGGCCAGA
>JALIZH010021804.1:0-47911 GCA_030522465.1 Rhipicephalus appendiculatus | reverse complement strand
GTAGATAATCTTAGAACCTTCCGACAAGATTACGCGCCCTCCTTTTCATTTTTGTATTACGGCTACATTACACGTGTAACTGCTGTCTCGCGTAAACCACGCCGAATGACTAGGAACCATCTAGATAATCTTAGAACCTTCCGATAAGATTACGCGCCCTCCTTTCTTTTCATTTTTGGGTTTCGGCTACATTGCACGTGTAACTGCTGTCTCGCGTAAACCACGCCGAATGACTAGGAACCATGTAGATAATCTTAGAACCTTCCGATAAGATTACGCGCAGAACGCGAGCATTAGTTTTTTTTTATCTTACGTGGCCGCTAGCGATAGCGCTGGAATATTCGATGGCGCATGTTTAAATGCCGACGCGCTTCACCGCTTGTGAGATTATCAACGGCCGACGCTCTGGTCGCCGCTATCAGTGCCAGTTTCTATTGCTGTAGTCTGACTTTCAGTTTCCCGGTCACAAGTTCGGCCAAATAAAGAGTTTCTTCTTCGAGACGCCGACTGTTGCCTTCGTCAACGTCACGACCACGTGACTTTATGTAGTGCTTGTGGAGAGGAGGTGGAAAGGGGCGAACACTTGATACTGTTCTGTAAAGGGCTTCAACCTGTAGTCCAAGATAATGGCGCAGAATTTTTCACAGCATTCGGGTTTAAGGACGGTAAAGGCAAAATACACTTTAAGTGGGTGGAAATAACCACAAGGAGGTTATGCGAGTGGTGGCTACAATCAGGGCACGAGTGAAATTTAATCCTTCAATACATAGTGCTAGTACTTAACTTTACTATTTATTATGGCTAGGTGTCGTGAACCGCCGCCCGATCTAAAGGGTACAGCCTTAGCCATCTATCCATTCATTGGCGGGATTAGCGCCAGTTTTGAATCGCGCTAAATACTGGTCCTTCTAATCAATATAAGAGATATTTATTCGCCCCTCCGTTGCATTCTCAGCAGCGAATCGCTACTAGGGGCCTATAACTACATGTTGACGCAGAAAACGCGACATGCGTAAAGGCCGAACCGCATGGCGCGTTTTTCGCGAGCGAAAAACGCGACGCGCCGAGAACGCCCGCGCTGCCGCGGTCGCGGATGCACCCGCATGGACAGAAAGCAGCGGCGTTTTCGCGCCGCGTTTGCCGGGTGTCTAGCTTTTCGTCAGAAGCGCACGCCAACTTCAAAAGGTTCCGCCGAGATGCGTGGATGTCGGCGCCGTCTGGCGGCATTGGAAGAAACCAAACAAGCGTCTTCACCCATAGGCACCGGGCGGCCGTCGTACGGCGCCAGCGGCGCCCTCCCAGCGCCCCTAGCGGCGGCAGCGAAAGCACTGGCATGTGAAGCAGACGACGCGGAGAAGGCTCTGCTACTTTCGGCAACGTATTCAAGTAGTAGCGGCGGCGTTTCTTTTTAGACAATCGCAAGCTGTAAGCTGTTTCGTTTGTCGCCCAAGGCAAAGAGAAGCGGCAGCAACAGTGTTTCTTGAACAAAGCACGAAGCGTTCGACTGTCGGACATGTGTTCAGATAACGGGGCCACTCGTAGGGCTCCAGGGAGACTCCCCCGCAGTCGTTTGTGGTCGTGGCAGCATTCAATGGTCGCCAAGTCATCAAGAAGGATGACATGTTCTTTTCATGTCTTCACACCCAGGAGCACCGTCGGAACGTCAATCGACTAGGCTTCTTTGCGTGGTGCTGTGCTTTTATGCGTTTGCTTTCGTTTGGAGGCGGACCAGAGGCACGATGCCTCCTCCCTTTCGGGACTGCAAATGAGACCGGCCCGATTGGCGAAAGTGTTGTAAAATAAACATCTTTGTATTTTAACTGCCAAACTCGCTGCTCCTCACTGTTGGGCTCCTGGCGGGAAGGCGAGTACTGACAGCGCACGTGCACTAATGGCGATGCCAGTTACATTGCGTTGCGGCTTTCAAGGCTTGACCAGCCGGCGTGCGCGTTTTCATGCGTTTGCTCTAGAGAAGGGTCACCGCTTGCACGAAGCTGGCCACGTGCTTGACATCAAGGAATATAAAAGCGACAACGACTGCAAATTGCTTTGCAAGTGCACCCCGCAGACGAAGTTCAATGCGATAAGCTACGATGTGGAGCTAGATCTAGGTATCCCCATTCCTATTTCTATTTTAAACGCAAAGCATTTCTTATCTCTATCTATAAATGCCTCTATTTCTCTATCTAGCCGCCTACATCTGGGCGCTGTCGTGGTCGCCTCCTTAAGTTGACATTAACCAAAATTGGCATAGGTGGGTAGGAAAATAAGACGAACATGGCTGTCTGGTTGTGATATGGTGGTATGAGTAGCGCGAAAATCTTTCCAGTCACGTGCGGCACATACCGGGCGTATACCACGGGCCGCGGGATGGTGGTATGAGGCACAAGTGATTCACAGTGGATCGACCCAGGAACGGCGAGAACAGACATTGATAATTTAAGCGGGTGCATGTCCAAAAAATCCGGCATCAGCCACGTGAACCCGACGTATGCAAAGAATAGAAATCCGGATCCCAGCAGGAGTCGAAACCAGGTACTCTGAGCGGATATCAAATATTCTACCACAGAGCCAAGCCATGACTTGAAATTACTTTTGAAAAGATCCTATGCGCAAGAAAAATGTCGGTGCAACCAACGTCAATTGTAGTTGCAGTGCTGGCTATCTAATTTCATGACAAGGTAATAAACATTACTCATGTACTCATATGAAACAGACGTTACGTCGGCTTAACGCCAATCTTGGTTTTCTTAAGACTTCTTGTTGGGCGAGTTGGTTAACATCAAAGGGGTACATAGTAGCGCAAACTTAGAAAATAGACACGAGAAAAGAAGTAGGAGGGAGCAGAAAGGTCGGACGCTCCCTCGTACGTGTTTTCTCGTGTCTTTATTTTCTGAGTTTGTGCTACTATGTACCCCTTTGATTTCAATGGTGGCTCCGCTTTTATAACCGTCAGATAAACATTACATATGTGCTCCTATGAATCTGCAAGCTATATTCAAGCGTTGCTCGACCCGGAACAATACTCTGATCAACGCTACGCGTATGATATACACAGCATCGGCACGAAATGTGAATCGCAACGTAGCGTGCGCTTCGTTTCAATAACACTGACGTCTGTTCTCTAACATGAGCGCTAACATTACGTCAGACCACAAGTTAGCCTTTAAACGTCAGTGTAGTCGGCATGCTTATTAAGCACACTATGTGCACACAGCTCCATCTACAAAAACACGTCGATCCACCTCGTTACGCGTGACTTAAAGCTAAAAAAAAAAAATGCAGCATAGACTCGCTGATTCGCATAAAATCGGTTCCCACAATACGTGGGATCTGCCGAATTTTCCCTAATACTTTGTTATTCTGTCTATACGTTAACATTGTCCCCTAACATTAAAAAAATTACACCATCTCCCGCTAAAGGGAACCATGTGTAGATGTGAAGCAGCGGGCGCTAACGCTTACACTGGCGACGGCGTTGACGCTGGCGCTCATCGCAGCGTTGCGCAGGAGAGAAAACTGGGGAGGCGCAAAGCAGGCAGTGATGGAGCAGTGTTTCCTACTGGAACATGCCAATCGCTGCTAATGGGCAATGAGAGACAGAAGACTCCGACTGGACACAGAGACCCGCACTCCGCTTTTAGTTAACGCGCACGCTGCGAATTTTTTATTGTTCAACAACGCACAGGAGAAATCTTCCACCGGCACCACCTTGGAGGTCAAGATCCATTGCCATATATACGGGATGGCCAGTGAACGGTTGTGCAGCGCGCGCAGTTGTTTCTTTCAACCAAGAAACTCGCTAGCAGACGCTGCCTGCGTCGGCGTCGCGAGGCGAGAGGGGGGGAAGCGGAGGAGAGGAGAGAGAGGGGGTGACACGCATGCGCAGTGGGAGTGTGAACGCCGTGGGCAGGGATGCGTAGAGGAGAGAGGGGGGGAGCGCAGGAGAGGAGAGAGAGGGGGGGACGCGCATGCGCAGGGGGGGAGTTAGACGCCGCGGGCAGGGATGGAGAGAGGGGGGGGGAGTGTAAGAGGGGGAGAGAGGAAGGGAGGCGCATGCGCAGTGAGGGTGTGGTTGCCGTGGGGAGGGATGCCTAGAGGAGAGAGAGGGGGGAGAGGAGGTTTTTTTATTTTTATTTTTTCTTTAACTGTTTGCGCATGCGCACTAAGGGTGGGCACGCGGCACACCACCACCACCACCACCACCACCACCACCGGATTAAGCTTCGCCATAAGATGCTTCACATCTAAAAAATAGAGCGTACGTCTCCCATTCCCTTCTTGTCTTTACTGGATGCTTCACCGATTGCACTTGTTCCTCAGTTGTAGTTTTGCACGCCCCCCGTTCCTGTTATGTTTTCCATTTATTTTCGATCCTTCGCCGACCCTTAAGATATTGTAATCTTCAGTCTTCGCGCACACGTAGATTTCGGCAGCGCACGACACAAGCGACGAGAGCACAATGAAGAGAAACGAACGTCCAGCCCCGCGCCCCCGCAGCAAGCGCCTGCGCCCTTTTCGGCACTCCCATTCCATTAGTTCCCCGTCGCCACCGAAAGAGGCGCCACCAGTCCCCGCGCCCGGTGCCTATAACTCTGCTTGGCGAAGAAGCGGTCGACGCTACGCGCGAGGCGTTTTTTTGTTTTTCTACCCCGAGTAGAGAGATGCCGCGGCGCGATTTCGCGATGGCGTTCGTCAAAATAACGCCCGCGTCTCTTCGACCACGCGCCAAACGCGCCTGAAATCGCGCCATGCGGGACGAAACGGCGCGATTCCGCGAAGGCGTTCGTTAAAAAAACGCGCGCGCCCCTCCAGCCGCGCGTCAATCGCGTCTGAAAACGCGCCATGCGGTTCCACCTTTAAGTTGATGTCACTGTTCCTTTAAGTGGAGCGACGAAATTAAGAAGTTTCCGGGCGTGAAATGGAATCGGCTCGTGCATCACGGAGAGAGACGAATCGGAGGGGCCTGCAGTGGCAGGCTGATGAGTTGGTTCGGTATCTTATTGGCAAGGCAGCCATTGACGACTCCGTGCTTTTCAGGTCCACAGTGCTGACTCATCCCAAGTGCACAAGTCCTGTGCGGCAGACAAACCTCAACCGGGACGGCAGTATCCTGCTGTGCATCTGCGACGATGCCACCATCTGGCGTTGGGACCGTGTCACACGCTGACCTTGTTGAATAAATGTCCTCGCATGTAATGGCTTTGTGGTGTGCACTGACCGTCAAACATTGCGTACATGACATGAGTGCTCTTTCAACTGAAGTCATTCATGCTGTTGAGCAAGAATGGCATTGTATTCACGAAATGTGCTAACGACGAAATAAACAGGTACAACACGACGGTTGCTGAACGTCCACTAACATTTTTATTTCGAACAGTCATCTACGTACGTTCTGCTGTGCGTGTCGTCGTACAGAAGAGTAATGAAGCCGCGTTAAGTGTGTTGTAGTAGTTATGATATAAATGTGGAAGTAAAGACAACTTGCCGCTGGCAGGCACCGAGCCCCCGGATAACGCGCCCGACGGCGGGGGTCGTCCACTTTATCGCATAGAGTTAATATACAGATTCTTGAGGAAAAGCTCCCCATAAGGCCCATGCATAAAACCGCATGGGTTCCGCCATGATGGATCGAAACTAACGTTGCCAGATCTTGAGACGCTAACTATATTTGACGGCAGTAGCCAGTTTTACCCCCGTATTCTAGAACGTCCCTCCACTCAATACTCCACCTTCACTTGAGAAAGTCGATGGGAACGCCGTCTCTAGGCAGAACTAGTCACTGCATACCAGCGATAATCTGCAGCGATTCTTGAGAAGCGCGGCGTCATTTTCAGTCGAGCAACGGCGCTGTGCTCAACTCGGTCAAGTGAAGGACGAAATTCGAGTCGAGGCTTGTTTGTGAATACGGGGGGTTAATCTACCAACCTAAGCTACCTACGCGCTGTTGGCGCTCTGCCGGAGAACATCAGCTGTGTTTTGGTGCGTGAAGCCGTGTGTCTGTGTAGCGTTGTCCGTGCAGCTGGCCCGATTCATAACGGTTAGAATTTCGAACTGTTTGTGCATGGTTTTTAGTAGGCACGTTTTACCGATAATGCATAACGAATAGTTTCTCCGTTCGCTGGCACAAGGGTCACTGGACGGATTCGCAGCTCAAACCAAAGAGTATAGGCCGTGGTCGCGCGGTCATTGACCCGCAATGACGAGGCACCTGTATCCACATTCTCTTTCTGCTCATTGCTGCCGTACTTCGCCATAAAGCAGCAAAATGTCGATTGCAGCATGCAGCGGCGAATCTGAGACGTCATCCGAAAGCTTGAATGAAAAGTGAAGCTACACGGTACACCAGTGGCGTAGCCAGAAATGTTTTTCGGGGGGGGGGTTCAACCATATTTTATGTATGTTCGGGCGTGCGTTTGTATGTGTGCGTGTATATATACGCAAGCAAAATTGAAAAAATTTCAGGGAAGTTTGAACCCCCCCAACCCCCCCGCCCCTTGGTTACGCCACTGCGGTACACCAAGTTTTATCTCCGTTAAAAAGAGGAGAAAAAAAATTATATCTTCGGTAGTGCCTAGCTAATACATAACTTTCAGAGCTTGTCTCATATCTCTCCCTTGCGGTTCGTCCTGGTATGCGCTGGCACGGCCGCTGGATAAAAAAGAAGGTGCGGCCTGTTGCGTCGCGTCGCCGTCAATGGGCGAGCGCGTCTCGGCTGAGTTGACAGTTGCGGCCGCTTTTTTAGTGAGGGCGCCACTACTCCAGAGCAGAGGTACGAGGTGCTTCGAGGGCTGTGGAAGGGTGTGATGGTTCCGGGGCTTACATTTGGGAAGTCAGTGGTGTGCATGAAGTCAGAGGTGCAATCAGGAATGGAATGTAAATCAAAGGACTGTGGGACGCCTCGCGTTGGGCGCTCACGGGAAGACGACAAACGAGGCTGTAAAGGGTGATATGGGATGGACAGGTTTTGAAGTGAGGGAAGCTCAGAGCAAAATTAGATTTGAAGAGAGGCTGAGGAAAATGAAGGAGAGTAGATGGGCAGGGAAGGTTTTCAGGTATTTGTACAGAAAAAGCGTCGACACGCAGTGAAGAAAAAGAACTAGGAGGCTCACCAGTAAATATACGGCTAGCAGTGTGGGCGACATGGCAACAAGGAGAATTAAGCGAAAGGTCAGAGAGGCGGAGAGGACTTATTGGATGACAGCGATGGAAAAGAAGCCGGCTCCCTCAGTGACTACCGAAAGGGAAAAAACGAAATAAGGAGGGAGAGGTTTTATGATAATTCAAGGGGAAGCGCTTTACTGTTTGAAGCAAGGTCGGGATGCCTTAGAACGCGTAGCTATAAAGCGAGATTCTGTAACGAAGAATAACAATGTACATGCTGTGGGGGAACTAAGGAAACGATGGAACATGTACTTATTGAATGTGGCGATATCCACCCAGATATACGTGGGGGGCACGAGTCTACATGAAGCCTTGGGTTTTAGGGGCAACAATGGAAAGCTGAACACGTCCGCGATAGAAATAAGTAAGAGACGGTTAGAGTATTGGTGGCAGAAAAGTAGAGATAAAGGACAAAAATGAAGAATGGGGGGAAAATAAGGTCCTTCTACCTTAAGAGGCAGAGAGATGGGACCGTGAATTTATATTTTTCTTTGCTATAATAACATGGATTTAATCAATGTAGATAAGGCATTAGGCCAACATAAAAAGAAAGTTTTTTTTCGAGCCTGGTGGCAGACATGTCACCGCCCCGTTATAAAGGGGACGCTCATAGCATCCATCCATCCAGAAAGCAGACGACACTTCATGTTACAATATAGAGTTGCCTCAGGATTTATGCGTGTCCGTGTGCTTTTTCGTGTGTGATCGTGTGCGGTGGCAGCTTGCCTCATGTTTCCTGTGCTGGAGTACGGCTCTTTGGTGCGCGTTTGTGTGGCAGATGGTTTTTTCCAGTGGTGTGATGCCGCGAAGCTGTGGTGCGCCCCACTGAGCAGCTCGAACGCGAGAAGAGACGCCACTGTGAAGTACCACGTATTCCCCTGTGATCAACGGTGTCGGGAAGCGTATTATTCGTAATAGAGCACTTCTTTTTCTCACAAACGAGCGCCAAATCAGACGCGCGCCGCCGCTTCCAGACAACAGCATCAAATCACCGCCGCGCCAACGGTCGCGCGCAACGAAACAAGCAAACAAGTTTCAAAAGGCGCCTAGGGCGTGCCCTTACCCTCTACACCGAAGACGCAGTCACGACAGCCTAACGCCCGCGCAGATTGGGAGAACTCGAGACATAGTGGGGTCTCTGTTGGGTCTGACCGCCGTAGACGGACTAGCGAGACGAATGCCTTTCCCCTAGCTGTTGCTGTGGTACGTGCTACGCGCCGAACAATAACTGGGAATGTTCACCAAGCCGGGAAGGATCCAAACGAGAGGTGACGGAGGGTAGGACGGGGTGGTGACGTCAACGAATAAGTTATGTTGTTCGAGTGAGTCATGTGTGGTCAGTCGGATCTTGAAGAATCGAGTGATGACGCCGTGGGAGCTCTTGTTTTGAAGAGTGTCGCCGGAACGACAATCAGCGCTGGAGTTCGTTTGCGTGTTTCCTGGAAGAGAAATACTCGAGAAACGTTAGAAGAATTGTGGATTGCACACGTTTGGTGAATATTCAAGGCCTTTAAGCGTTCTTGGATAGTTCCCGTTCTTTTAAACACCGTGTAAGTGATGTTGTGAGTTGTAATTGATACCAGCCAAGTGTGCAAGTTTGTGTGATGCTTGTACTGCCTTACCTGAAAATACAGTTTGTTTGTGTTGGCAACTCTTGGCTCTAACTCGGTCTTTGGACCGCAACCGGCCTTCCTTGGCGCACTAAAAGGACCTACATTTAAATTGTCTCTGATTTCGCGGTGCGTTTCGGTGAGCCGATACGTCAGCCCTTGGAATCTGCCCGGAGAGTGCCTCCCCATTAACGGGATCAGTGACACTTTTGGCTGCAGATGATTCAAGCGGGCATCATTCATGGAGAGTATGGAGGCCCACACTACGAAGGATTGGCACTCCTAGGGCAAACTTTCCACATATTTTGGGTAATAAGGCCCTTCTAATAACGACTTCAGTATTGAACCTGTGATGTGCAACTGCAAAACGCGTTATTTACGGCCTGATTAGAGTCACTGTCGCGCGTACCAATGCATGTGGAAGCGCTTCTCCGTGGGACGAGCAGAGGCGCCAGAGCGGGCGCGAGGTGAACTAGGCCCGAGACGCCGCTTCGCCGGCACGCAACAGGCCGCACCTTTTTTATCCAGTGGCCGTGGCACTGGTTTTCAGCTTGAAAGGAAAAACCGGCAGATCCTACGCATTGTGGGAATCGATGTAATGCGAAGCAGCCAGCAAGGAGCAAATCATGCGGTACATAACATGCATGCCATGATTTACATGTTGGGACCTGTCATTCATGTTCGTCATACAGTCACTTGACACAATACTAATTTTGGTGTATATCAAGCTAGTGAAACGGCCGCGAGCGCTCCATGAGCCTGGCATGTCAATCACGTTGTACATGACATGCATATCATGATTTTCATGTTACCAGCTGTCATTTACGTTCGTCATACAGTCACGTCACGCAATTAATAGGCATTTTGGGGTATATCAAGCTAGCTAACTGTACGCGGGCGCACCATGGGAGCGTGGCATGTAAATGGCGTTGTACATGACATGCATATCATTATTTTTATATTATCACCTGCCACTTACGTTCGTCATACAGTCACGTCACGCAATACCAATTTTGGTGTCAATCAACCTAGCGAAACGGCCCCGAACGTGGCATGCAAGTCATGTTGCACATGACATGCCATGATTTCCAGATTACCACCTATGTTCGTCATACTATCACGTCACGCAATACCAAATTTGGCGCATATCAAGCTAGGGAAACGGCCGCCCGCGTGCCATGAGCGTGGCATGCAAGTCATGTACATGACATTCATGATTTCCAAAATACCACCTGCCACTTATGTTCGTACTATCACGTCACGCAATACCAAATTTAGTGTATTTCAAGCTAGCGAAACGGCCGCGAGTGTGAGCGTGGCATGCAAGCCATGTTGCACATGACATGTCATGATTTCCATATTGCCACTCGTCATTTATGTTCGCTATACTGTCACGTCACGCAATATCAAATTTGGTGTATATTGCCACGCGCGTTTCTTATGTTCACTTCGCTATATTCGGTTTTAGCCCTCAAAGGCTGTCAGCAATGCTCAGCGCAAGCCGCGCCTCATTGTTCTAGAAGCTTCGCGATCATTGTAGATCGTTTTGTTAAGATTGCGCGCTAGACGCGAACACTCGAGCTTATTCCAGAGCTTGCACAACAATCAGTGATAAGACTGGAATATTCTATGGCACGCGTATAAATTCCGACGCGCTTCACCGCTTGTCAGATTATCGACGGCCGACGCTCTGTTCGCCGCTATCACTGCCAGTGTGTAGTGCTGTAGTCTGACCTTCAGTTTTCCGGCCACAAGTTCGGCCTAATAAAGAGTTTCTTCTTTGACACGCCGACTGTTGCCTTCGTCGACGTCACGACCACGTGACATCTGGTGGAGGTGCTTCCTGGTCCATGTACCGAACGCCACCCTCCAGCCGTGAGCCAAGCCCACATCGCGAAGAAGACATCGACGCCAGCCTCGATCAGCGAGCTAGCCCCAGGCAACGAGGGCTACCTCCAGAGTACGGGCCTCTACCTGACCAGACTCGGAAGACCAAGGCCATGACCACTACTGCAGAGACGATGACCAACCCTGTGCCGCCTGCACCGATCCTGCTCCGGCAACCCAAGGAGCCGCCAACTTTCCGCGGTTCACCACTCGAAGACCCGGAGAGCTGGCTTGAACGGTTCGACCGCGTCGCCACCTTCAACAACTGGACCAACGATGACAAGTTGCGGCACGTTTACTTTGCCCTGCAAGATTCCGCTCGGACATGGTTCGAGAACCGCGAAGCCACACTCCGGACCTGGGACCTTTTTCGTGCCGCATTTCTGGAGACCTTCACAAGCGTCGTCCGCAAAGAGAGGGCCGAAACTCTGCTTGAAACCCGCGTCCAGCTCCCCAACGAAAGCATCATGCTCTTCACGGAAGAAATGACTAGACTCTTCCGCCACGCAGACCCCGAAATGCCTGATGAAAACAAAGTTCGCCTCCTCATGCGAGGAGTTAAACAGGAGCTTTTTTGCGGGACTGATGCGGAACCCACCAAACAGCGTCCAAGAATTTGTCTCGGAAGCGACGACTATCGAGAAGACCCTGGACATGCGCAACCGGCAGTACAATCGCCGTTCGACTCCACATTTCGCCGACATCCAAGGGCTCTGCCCCGCCGACCTGCACGAAACCATCCGAGCGATCGTGAGGGAGGAACTGCGCAAGCTGTTACCCTCGCCACAACCTCAAGTGGACTCGATCATCGACATCATTCGTGATGAAGTCCAGCAAGCGTTGGGAGTTCCCGAACCACCGCAGCCACATCCGGAGGCCATGACCTACGCTGCTGCAGTCCGCCGTCCTGCTCCCGCTCCGCGACATCACGTCACCGCGTCGCCGCAGTTCCATCGCCAGGCGCCGCCGCCGCCACCACCACCGCCATCTCGCCCGCCTGCCGGCCAGCGGTACACGCCGAGGAAGACCGACATCTGGCGAGCCCCCCGACCACCGTCCACTCTGCTACCATTGCGGAGAAGCCGGCCACACGTACCGCCGATGCCAGTACAGACAGATGGGGCTACGCGGATTCGCCGTCAACGCGCCGCGTCCGCAGCCAGGCGAACGGCCTCGCGACATCGACGAATACCTCGCCGGAGCACAGTGGCAAGAACGGCGACCTTCCCGCTCACCGTCGCCCGGCCGCTACATGTCACCGCATCGCCGGCAGTACACTGGCCCAAACCGGGGCCGGTCGCCTAGCCCGTATCCGGGAAACTAAGGGCAGCAACCGATAGAGGTGCGGTTGCTGTACGACGAAATGCCGAAGATCCTCCGCGGCCGCCGCCGACGACAACGTGACGAAACCTGCAAAACACGACGCGAAGCAGACGTAGCCCTGCCGACGAAACGTCGCGGACCGACAAAGACGTGACGACGCAACAAGGAAGCAGCGCAACAATTCGACGTAGCCGTGATCCGACGCCGCGACCTAACCGCAACGCAAGGCGACGGACTAGCGACCTCGACGTTCTCATCGACGGCCACAGCGTCACCGCTCTCGTCGACACTGGGGCCGACTATTCCGTCGTCAGTGGGCCATTCGCCACCAAGCTGAAGAAAGTAAAGACCGCTTGGAGTGGACCCGAAATCCGGACAGCTGGAGGCCACTTGATAACGCAGATTGGAGTCTGCACGGCGAGAGTCACCATGAATAACCGGACTTATCCAGCGAGCTTTGTAATCCTACAACACTGCTCCAGGGATGTGATCCTCGGAATGGACTTCCTGAGCGACCACGGCGCCGTCATCGACCTAAGATCTGAGTCGATAACACTAACTTCAGAAGAGCACGTCACCGTTCCGCCTCTCTCCAGCATCATAATTTCCGTCGGCACCGAAAAGCCCGCAGACTTCGAAGGCGTCATCGAGGGCGAACAGCACCTGCTTGTAAACCGTCAGATTTGCGTCGCAAGAGGCATCGCCGAGTTGCGTGATGGCAAAGCAAAGGTACTGCTGACAAACTTCAGCCACGAATATAGGCACCTTAACATTGGTACGACGGTCGCCCACATCGAGAAATTCATGGACACCAGCCACGCTTTCGCCCTCTCCGATGCCACCGAACCTGCTTCGACGAATCGAGGTCCCAAACCAGATTTCGACGTCAACCCGAACCTTCCGAAGGTCAAGCAAGACCAGCTAAAGGCCCTGCTCCTGCGATTCGAAGACTGCTTCCCGGCGTCGTCAAGAATTCAACAGACCCCAGTCGCGAAACATCGCATCATTACAGAAGAAAGCGCTCGACCAGTTCGACAGAGCCCGTACCGAGTATCGACGCGCGAACGCGAGGCCGTGAAGAAACAAGTCGACGAAATGCTACGCGACGACATAATCCAGCCGTCCAAGAGTCTGGGCGTCTCCCGTGGTTTTGGTGAAGAAGAAAGACGGTACGCTACGTTTCTGCGTCGACTACCGTCGCCTGAACAAGATCACGAAGAAGGACGTGTACCCCCCTCCCACGGATAGACGACGCCCTGGATCGACTCCACAACGCTAAGTACTTTTCGTCGATGGACCTCAAGACAGGCTACTGGCAAATCGAGGTCGACGAGAGAGACCGAGAGAAGACTGCCTTTATCACACCAGACGGCCTCTTCGAGTTCAAGGTAATGCCCTTCGGTCTTTGCTCGGCGCCTGCGACGTTCCAACGTGTAATGGATACCGTACTGGCAGGCTTGAAGTGGCAGACTTGTCTTGTGTACTTGGACGACGTCGTTGTGTTTTCCTCAAACTTCGACGAACACCTCCGGCGCCTTGAAGCTGTACTTCAAGCAATCAAGACCTCCGGACTCACCCTGAAGCCACAAAAGTGCCGCTTTGCCTACGAGGAGCTCTTGTTCTTGGGCCACGTGATAAGCAAGTCCGGAGTACGTCCCGACCCGCAGAAGACAGCCGCCATCGCTACATTCCCGCCACTCGCCAACAAGAAGGCCGTGCGTCGATTTCTCGGCCTGTGTGCCTATTACTGGCGGTTCGTTAAAAACTTCGCCCGCATCGCCGAGCCTCTCACTAACCTCACCAGGACCGACGTCGAGTTCAAGTGGGAAACGCCGCAAGAGGAAGCATTTCAGGAACTAAAACGACGCCTGCAGACGCCTCCGTTACTTGCGCATTTCGACGAACACGCCGAAACAGAAGTACACACCGACGCAAGCAGTGTAGTACTCGGCGCCGTTCTTGTGCAGAGGACTGACGGACTGGAAAGGGTCATTAGTTATGCTAGCCGGTCGCTATCAAAGGCAGAGGCCAACTACTCCACAACAGAAAAGGAGTGCCTTGCCATCATCTGGGCTACATCCAAGTTTCGCCCCTACCTTTACGGCAGGCCCTTCAAAGTTGTGAGTGACCACCACGCCTTGTGTTGGCTAGCTAACTTGAAAGACCCTTCTGGTCGCCTCGCACGGTGGAGCCTGAGACTTCAAGAATTCGACGTTACCGTCGTTTACAAGTCCGGGCGAAAACACTCCGACGCCGACTGCTTATCTCGCGCCCCCCGTCGACCCGCCGCCGCAGGACGACCAGGAGGATGACTTCTTCTTGGGAACCATAAGTGCCGACGACTTCGCCGAACGACAGCGAGCCGACCCGGAACTCAGAGGCCTTGTGGAGTACCTTGAAGGCAAGACCGCCATTGTTCCGAAGGCATTCAAGCGAGGGACTCGCTTCGTTTTTCTTGCGAAACGGCGTTCTCATAAAGAAGAATTTCTCGCCACTTCGAGCCAACTACCTTCTCATAGTGCCTTCAGCATTGCGACCAGAAGTACTCCAGGCACTACACGACGACCCGACGGCTGGACACCTCGGACTTTCCCGCACGCTCGCAAGAGTACAGGAAAAGTACTACTGGCCGCGCCTTGCCGCCGACGTCGCCCGCTACGTAAGGACGTGCCGAGTCTGTCAGCGACGGAAGACACCGCCAACAAGACCAGCAGGCTTCCTTCAGCCGATCGAGCCTCCTCGGCGACCGTTCCAGCAGATCGGGAGATGGACCTCCTGGGGCCGTTCCCAACGTCGACTTGCGGAAATAAATGGATCGTCGTAGCCACCGACTACCTCACCCGCTACTCCGAAACAAAAGCCCTGCCCAAAGGCAGTGCCGCCGAGGTAGCCAAGTTCTTCGTTGAGAACATCGTCCTTCGACACGGCGCCCCAGAGGTTCTCATCACCGACAGAGGTACGGCGTTTACGGCTGACCTAACCCAGGCGATCTTGGGATACAGCCACACAAGTCACCGCCGGACCACCGCGTACCACCCACAGACCAACGGCCTGACCGAGCGTCTAAATAAGACCATCGCCGACATGCTGGCCATGTACGTCGACGTCGAACACAAGACGTGGGACGCCATCCTTCCGTACGTGACCTTCGCGTACAACACGGCCGTACAGGAAACGACGCAGTTGACGCCATACAAGTTGGTCTACGGACGGAGCCCGGCAACGACGCTCGACGCCATGTTACCAAACGTGACCGACGAGAACATCGACGTGACCACCTACCTACAGCGCGCCGAAGAAGCACGACAGCTCGCCCGCCTACGGATCAAAAACCAGCAGAGGACTGACAGTCGCCGCTACAACCTTCGACGACGCCACACGGAATACCAACCCGGTGACCGTGTATGGGTGTGGACGCCAATACGCCGACGGGGACTCAGTGAGAAGCTTCTTCTACGATACTTCGGACCGTACAGGGTACTTCGACGCCTCAGCGCACTCGACTACGAGGTTGTCCCTGACGGCATTACGAACTCTCAGCGGCGCCGTGCGCGACCTGAAGTCGTCCATGTCGTGCGCCTCAAGCCATATTACGCGCGTTAGTGAATTTGAGGACTGTACTTTTTGCCTTTATTATTGTACCTTCTTTATTGCTGTTATTTATTGATGGATGCATTGGCCACCTACCCCCCCCCCCCCCCCCCGTGTTCTGTTTTAAGCATCGGGACGATGCTTTTTCAGAGGGGGGGGCATTGCCACGCGCGTTTCTTATGTTCACTTCGCTATATTCGGTTTTCGCCCTCAAAGGCTGTCAGCAATGCTCAGCGCAAGCCGCGCCTCATTGTTCTAGAAGCTTCGCGATCATTGTAGATCGTTTTGTTAAGATTTCGCGCAAGACGCGAACACTCGAGCTTATTCCAGAGCTTGCACAACAATCAGTGATCAGACTGGAATATTCCTATGGCACGCGTATAAATTCCGACGCGCTTCACCGCTTGTCAGATTATCGACGGCCGACGCTCTGTTCGCCGCTATCACTGCCAGTGTGTAGTGCTGTAGTCTGACCTTCAGTTTTGCGGCCACAAGTTCGGCCTAATAAAGAGTTTCTTCTTTCACACGCCGTCTGTTGCCTTCGTCGACGTCACGACCACGTGACAATGTCAAGCTAGCGAAACGGCCGTCAGCGCGCCGTGAGTGGCATGTAAATCATGTTGTGCATCACATGCACGTTATGATTTTCATATCGCCACCTATGATTTATAGTGGTCATGCAGAAATGTCTCATCATACCCTCTTTTCCCCTTCCCAAGTACAGGGTAGCAAACTGGAGTCTTCCTCTGGTTAACCTCCCTGTCTTTCATTTACCTCTCTCTCTCTCTCAAGTTAAGGAAACGGCCGCAGGAGCACCACGGCCGTGGCTTGTAAACCATACCGTTCATGAGATGTTAGTCATGATTTTCATGATATGACCTGCCATTCTTGTTCGTCATACAGTCATGTTATGCCACACCGGTGTAAATCCCATTAAAGATACGGTCTGGAGAGCACAAAGTCGTAGGCGCCTAGATAGATTTCTATACACCGTCACGCGCGCGCCTCCTTTCGGCAAGAAAGGGAGAGAGAGGTCCCCGATTTCTCCTCATTCCAACGCGCCGTCGCTCCACCTAAACTATTCTAACACCGGGGTCATGAGAGACGAAACGGCGAGCGGGGCAAACCGTTTGGGCTCTACGGGCAAGCCGCTACTTCATCGGGCGGGCACGAACTTCGACAAAACAAAGGGGAAGCTGCATCGGGCGCCGCGGTCTGCGCCGAGTGTTGCCAGCAGTTTTTGTGATTGACACCCGAATACATTGAAATAAATTTTATAAACGCACGTCCACCCGGAGGAAGGAAAGAATATTCTATCCACCACGGACAGCTAGCGCCGTGGTGTGGAATCGTCAAAAATGGAATTCTTACCGACTTGCAAGCGTGGCCGCTCAAGGAGGCGACAGGAGAAAATCGCCGAGACGCTCCAAGACGAGGCGCAAAGCAGAAATGGCCTACTTTTCATCGCACTTACAGCAGCACCGCAGAGGGAACGCAGTCAAAGTTCAACGGCGAAGGTCACAGATGCGCTGGCCTTCGCCGATCGCCTCAGTCTACGCGCCAAGCACGTGCGTTGGAATCCCAGCAGCCGGGTCCAAGTTACGTCAGTCGCTTCGTCGTCGCCTGGCAACGCTTTTGTTTCAGAGTTCTATTGCAGACGTGCCTTTGTGTTTTTGTTTGTGAATACGCAAATTACCTCGCAAACAATGCCCGCTACGCGTCTACACAATAAACGACGCTTTGTTCCAACTGAAGTGGGTCACACACGCGGCTGACAGGCCGCCGCAGCCGGAATTCGATCCCGCGACCTTGGGCAATCATCGAGCACTATAACCACTAGGCCGTGGAGAGAGAGAAACAACTTTTATTGACACGGCAAGTGTGAGAGGAGTTTTTCTCCCTTCCCTTAGATGGCAGCAGGGCTGGGCAGTATCGAAGATACATGTATCTTCGATACTATCTTAGATACTCTTTGGGTATCTCGTATCTGTATCGCGATACGTCTCACAAGACGAGTATCTGTATCTGTATTTCCGATACATTCAATTATGTATCGTGTATCTTAAGATACAAGATACTGCTATCGCAACACTACCGCGCGAAAGAATATTCGCTGACCGAACTCGGCTTCCCAAGCTACTGGTGCCACTAAGCCACCTGAATAAAACTAAAGGCAGTGACATATTTTTATCTTTCCGCCATAGCCTACCAGTGAGGGCAGGTGATGAGCTGTGCGCGTCCCTTTTGGTGAGGCAGAGCAATATGACAGCGCTTGCGCAGTCTTGACAGAAACAAGCGCGCGAACGTAGACGTTTCCGAGCTTGCCCACGTGCGCTTTATTTTGTCGATTTTTCCCCTTTTTATTTGTGTCAGTACCATGATACTCTCAGCCACTTACCAGCGCCGCGTACCACAATGCGTGCGGCGATGAGCATACAAAGTCTGATGCCGCCCTCGTGCGTGGTACTTCGTTACGAAATCTGAAGCACGAGGTTGCTTTGCATCTCGTGGCTTTCACACATCAGCGATTTGAAGGATCTTGTGGATGTAAGTTTAAATTACACGTGATTGACTTATGTGCAAATAAGATTCTAACTATAGCAGTGCCGGTACCGATGCTAGATCTAATAGCACAAGCGTTTACCTACCAGACGATATCTCGGCGTACCATATCCCTTTCTTCTTGCAATTTCTGTTCCAATAGCTCTTGAAATCATAATATGAATGCCAGCACAAGTGCTTTCGTAGTTGTCCCTCTCTTGCATCCCATACATTACCAAGGGATCCGAACAGTTTTTTTTTTCGGTCTGGTGACGGCAGCATGTCTTTTCTAAGCAGACAAAATAAGCTCACGGTTGTATCCTTACTTTTAAGTGTCTGTTTTATTTCCGCTACTGTTTACTCATTTATATTCACTTGAGTTTACTCTTCTGCCTAGGCGATTTCGGAAACAAGTATGTCATTATGTGGGCATGCATTAAGTATACAGTACTAAACATTCTGCTTACTGCTTGTTAAAATGGCGAAATTGAGTTTACATTATAATAATGGAAATAATTAGAAGCTGCCTTAAACATCTTAGGAACGGTATTCGAGTAACATTTCTATACCAATTGGTCCGGTCGTCATATGAGCGTCCCAACGAGCTATTTTAGGCAATTTTCCGTATCGCATTGACTTTTTTTATTGTCTGACCTGAACAGGTAAGTTGACGATACTTCATGCTTAATTGTCATAGCTATTAGGAGTGCCTGCCTGTGTCGTATTTCTATATGTATTCACTATGAATGTTTGATACGGAACGGCTTTTCTATTTTAATTGTAATTGTTTTCCTTCTTTAGGCCTCCTTATTTTTTCCTAATATTAATTGCCAGCTAATCGGAGCTATAGGTGGCAATAGCGTGGATAGCGACGTTTTCCGGCGACTATTTGTGCAGCTATACTGCCACGCACTCTTTTTTTTTGTGTGTGTGATCGGGTTTAAACCACTAAAAACTGTCATCACTGCTCGTAGCAAGCCGCACCGCAATGCTTCGGAATCTTCGAGATTGTCTCAAATTGTTCTTCCGCGCAAATCCTGCCGTGGCAGCCGCATTTCGATGAAGGGAAAAGGCTAGAGGCGCATGTACCTAGATTTAATTGCACGTTAAAGAACAGCAGATGGTCAAACTTTCTGGAGTACTCTAGTTCATTTGTGAGCTTACGCGAGCACCAGCAATTACTCTGGAAGGTGCGACAACTGATGTATAAAACAAGACGCGTTCTGCCGATGATCAAATTATCGAAGGCCGACGACATTTATTGCCGATACCAGAGTACAGTGCGCTTTGCTTGTACGTTGAGTTACTTGGTTTTCTGAGCACAAGAACCCAATAAAGAGTTTCGTCGATACCAGAGTGACTGCCGCTTCCTTCATAGTCACCATCACGTGACAATACAATAGGTCTGAGGCGTCTCTGGAGTGCACATGTCATCTCGTTGAAGAAAAATTGATTGCACGTTAGTGAGTATATAGATAGAACACTTTACCCCTGTAGATAAGAAGAATATGAAAAGTAATTGCAGTTTCATGTGCTCTTCGTATACAGAATGCGTCACAAAAAATGTCGCTACCACCGTTGTCACTGCTGTACACCGGTGATTCGGTATTGCATAAACGGTCTCTTATGAGCAAGGTAAAACTGAACGCCGGTATTTGCGCCATCGTGCGAAGGCTTCTTATTGAAACTCGTGTGGTGAAGATGGCAACCCGCTAGCTGGTCGGCAAGCTGAGTAGCGACTCCCACCAATTACAGAAATGACAAGCAAACACCGCTGTCAGCGAAGTGTCTAAAGAGCTGTCCTGTTAAGCAGCTAAAGGAATCGGAGGGAACACAGCGCAAAAGAAGACGAGGACAAGGAAGGGCGACGCACACACAACGCTGACTTACATTTTATTCAATGGAAGGGACGGATGAACATTATACATATGCCATTAACATGCGCGACAAAGTGTTGTAAGTCAGCGCTGCGTGTGCGTCGCCCTTCATTGTCCCCGTCTTCTTTTGCGCTGTGTTCTCTCCAATGTTTAACCAACACGCCCAAGCTTCGACGATAAGCTAAAAGAAACCCTAATATCTTCAGAAGTAAACTAATGTACTTTGATCAAAAAGGACAAAATGCTTCAGATAATAACAGACATTTCATTAAGATGACATTAAATTGGTCAAACTTAAAAAAATTTAAACAGACCTTTTTGTGCATTATCGGGGTCTCCAACAACAAATTTGCGAATGTATCGAAGTATCTTAAGATACAATTGGCATGTATCGTATCGGATACAATTGTTGCGGTAGTATCTTGTATCTGTATCTCCAATACTTCTTGCCTGAGTATCTTGTATCGTATCGCGATACAATTTCAAAGTATCTTTGCCCAGCCCCTGGATGGCAGCTAGGAGTCCTTGGGTCCTAGCGGCATCTTCGGCTTGCCTGGTGACCTGTAGTTGGTCCTCGATGTTTTTGGAGCTAAGCAGCGCGGTCTCCCACTGCTCCGCATTCATAATTGTGTTGTTTGGCCCCTTCACGATGTTGGGGCAAGCCCAGATAATATTGCTACGTACCAGTGGCATCATGTACGATCAACAAGACGAAGAGAATGACGATAAGAGATAGACTGGCGCGATCTCTTCGTATCGGCAGCGCTGCTTGCCTAACCGGGTGTAAATACATATAGGCGTATTCCCTCAAGTCTGTGCCCTCGGAGCCTGTCTTTCCCGTAACATATTTGGTGGAGCTGTGCGATCCCCGTCCTCGCCACGTAACTCCGCAGCCGGCGCTCGCTCGCGGCTTTCAAGGTGACTTCGCAGGACTCGCCTACATCCACTCCGGTTGTCACGCCTCCCGCCCCTGCCTGCCAACCCACCGGCCGCCGCAACTTTCGTCACGCTTTCTGTCTTGAAGGACCCTGGCGTGTTCTCGGGCGTCGAAGGTTCTGACGTTGACCTTTGGCTGCGCCTGTACGAACGCGTCAGCGCCAGTTATAGGTGGGACCCCACACTCATGCTCGCGAATATCATATTCTACCTCGACGGAACCCCTCGCGTTTGGTTTGACTCCCACGAGCATGACATTACAAGCTGGGACAGCTTCAAGGACAAGAACCATGAGCTTTTTGGAAACCCTTTTGGTCGTCGACAAGCCGCAAAGAATGAATTGGCAACTCGCGCGCAGACTTCCAAACCGAGTCCTACATCAGCTACACTCAGAATGTCCTAGCACTCTGCCGCAAAGCCGACGAAAACATGTCCGAGCCAGATAAAGTTGCGCACATCCTCCAGGGTATTGCCGATGACGCGTTTAACTTGCTAGTGTTCGCTAACGTTTCTTCTGTTGACTCGATAATTCGGGAATGTCGCCGCCTGGAACAAGCTAAAAGCAGGCGCATCTCACATCAGTTCCAGCGCCTTCCGAATACAGCATGCGACGTCATCTTGCCTCGACACATATCGTCCGCCAGCCGCCAGCGATAACTTAACACGACTTGTCCGGCGTGAACTTGAAGCGGCCGCCCCTGCTACCGTGGCACCAACGTCCCCTGACCCACCTCCTTAAATTCCCTTGCCCCTAATTCAAGCAGTCGTACGACAGGAAATCGCCAGCATGGGTATCTGCTCTATTTCAACGCCTTCCCGTACCGCCTACCAGCCACAATTCATGACTGCTCGTCCATTCCCGTATGGCTCTCCATCAACGTTCCGCAATCCGTCCGCATGGTGAACACATGATGACAAGCCCATATGCTTCTTTTGTCACCGTATTGGGCACATTTCTCGCCATTGCAGAAGTCGTTGGGGTCCTACTGCACAAACGTTCCAGCGCTCCTTTAATGCCCGACCCGTTTATCGTCATGAGACCAGCCCTGACCATTTTGCCCATCAGGAACCTGTGAGTGATCCCCGCTACTCCCGCTTTCCATCACCTCAACGTCGCCAGTCTCGTTCTCCCCAGCCCCGCCGACCACCTTCCCCCGCCTTCCCACGACGTTCCCCGACGGAAGGGTAGCGATGTGGGCTTGTTGGTGCATAATGGAAAGGCAGTTTCTTAGCGCTGGTGTGGACGAGGACAAATACGAACAGACACTAGACACATGGGCGCCCATGTGTCTAGTGTCTCTTCTTATTTGTCCTCGTCCACACCAGCGCTAAGAAACTGCCGCGACGGAAAACTAAATGTTGCAGCCCCTGGAGGTGGCGCTGCATAAATTGGACCGACTGCAAATCCTCTATTCACCATACAGACGAAACGGAACCTTATCGACGGTTCAAATCGACGGTGTGCATGTGACTGCTCTTGTCGACACTGGGGCTCAACTTTCTGTAATGACCACTGATTTTCGCCGCGAGATCACGAAAGTTCTCACGCCTGCTACGAATAAGTTCGTCCGTGTTGCCGACGGCGGAACAGCATCTGTCGTTGGAATGTGCTCCGCTCATGTAAGCATCGCTGATCGCCACACAGTTGTTCTCTTCGCCGTCCTTGAAAAATGCCCCCCATGACGTAGTATTAGCCCTCGACTTCCTGTCCGCACATTCTGCCCTCATTGACCGCTCGGCCAGTACGCTCCGTCTCCACTTGCCCATAACAGACCCTGGTGAACCACGGACGAATCGCCTCTGCACTGCCGGATATGCTCGCCTTCCACCCCAAACACTGACCTACGTCGAGTTCGTATCAACACCACCTATCACCGATGTCCTCGTCAGCCGCGGCATTACGTTACCACACACCGTCCTGTCTGTCGCGGGGAACTCCACATGCCTTCCAGTTGTCAATTTTAGTTGGACACCTCAAGTGCTGCCGCAAGGCATCGCTTTGGCACTGCTTTCTACCTTAGAAGACAACGCAGTGGATGCTTTCACGGGGGCCGCTCTTTCCGACCAGTATGCCCAGCCCCAATCCAATACTCGCCCTGATAGCGCAATTAGGTCGATGATTGCTTGTAATTTAACACCGCAGCAGACTGACCAGCTCCACCGGGCTCTGCTGTCCTACATCGGCATTTTCGACTTCAGCGGCCGTTCATTGGGGAAAGCTACAGGTGTGACCCACCGTGTAAACACTGGTGATCAGCCTCCTCTTCATAGGCGTCCATATCGCGTGTCGGCGACTGAGCGTCAAATTATCCACAGTGAGGTCGATAAAATGCTCGCCAAGCGCATCATTGAGCCATTCCAGCAGTCATCTCTTGGGCATCTCCTGTCGTGCTAGTCCACAAGAAGGACGGCACATGGCGTTTCTGTGTCGATTATCGACACAAAACTAAACAAAAATACCAAAAAAGACGTGTACCCTCTGCCACGAATAGATGATGCCCTTGAATGCCTATATGGTGCCCGCTATTTTTCCTCCATAGACTTCTGTTCCGGGTACTGGCAGATTGAGGTGGATGAAATGGGTCGAGAAAAGACGGCATTCATCACCCCCGATGGCCTATATCAATTCAAGGTCATGCCCTTCGGCGTTTGTAACGCTCCAGCCACCTTCGAACGAATGATGAACTCCCTGCTCAGAGGCTTTAAATGGTCCACCTGTTTGTGTTTCTTGGACGACGTCGTCATTTTTTCACCAACATTTGAAACTCACATAGAGCGCCTGTCAGCCGTCTTAGACATCTTCCGTCGCGCTGGCCTGCAGCTGAACTCGTCCAAATGTCACTTTGGCCGCCACCAAATCACAGTGCTTGGCCATTTAGTGGACGCTAACGGTGTACAACCAGACCTGGCAAAAATCAGCGCAGTCAAAAACTTTCCTGTGCCACGATCTGCGAAGGATGTACGCAGCTTTATCGGACTATGTTCGTACTTCCGACGCTTCGTGAAAATTTTTGCGGACATAGCGAGACCTCTTACGCAGCTCCTCAAGCAAGACGTCCCGTTTTTACGGGCTCAGAAGAGGTTCTCGACTCTCATCGCGCTCCTCACTACTCCTCCGATTCTGGCACATTTTGACCCTGCTGCCCTACGGAGATGCAAGTGGACATGGCATCGATGCAGTGCTAGCTCAACAACAACGTGGCCATGACGGCGTTATCGCATACGCCAGCCGCCTCCTATCTGTCCCTGAACGCAATTACTCAATCACAGAGCGTGAGTGCTTAGCTCTCATTTGGGCGGTGGCGAAATTCAGGCCTTAGCTATAGGGACCCCCATTTTCAGTAGTTACCGACCACAACGCGCTTTGCTGGCTGAACTCTCTTAAATATCCCACAGGGCGCCTTGGTCGCTGGGCTTTGCGCCTGCAAGAATTTTCCTACTGGGTAGTCTACAAATCTGGCCGCCTGCACCGCGATGCCGATTGCCTCTCCCGGTACCCTGTCGACGATTCTGATGACATCGACGCGACTACGGAGCACTCTATCTCGTTAGTGTCCGACTTCCTTCACATTGGGTAAGAGCAGAAGCGGGATCCACTGCTGCTTGACATCATCAGCCGTACGAAATCTTCCCCAACCGACGCCTCCGTCCGTCACTTTGTCTTTCAAGGGGGCGTCCTATACCGCCGCAAATTTCCGACCTGACGGGCCTGACCGTCTTATCGTCGTGCCTAAATATTTACGGCACAGTGTCCTCGCTGAACTTGACGACCCGCCCACAGCTGGACACCTTGGTGTATCTCGCACGTACGAGCGCGTGCGGCGCCGTTTCTACTGGCTTTCTACTGGATTTCCAACACAGGCCTTGCTCGCTCGGTACGCCGATACGTCGCTACGTGTGGGTTATGTAAACGTCGCAAAACACCATCCCTGCTACCCGCTGGCCATCTTCAACCCATTGACATACCCACGGAACCATTTCACCGCATTGGGTTAGACCTGCTTGGTCCTTTTCCCACATCAACATTGGGAAACAAGTGGATCGCCGTTGCTACTGATTACGCTACTCACGCTATTACGCGAGCTCTACCGAAGAGTTGCGCAACCGACGTTGCTGACTTCCTGTTACGGTACGTTATATTGGTCCACGGTGTCCCAAGACAGCTGCTCACGGACCGTGGCCATACATTTCTCTCTCAAGTCATCGCCGACATCCTTAGTTCCTGTTCCACGCAGCACAAATTGACCACTTCTTACCACCTTCAAACTAACGGCCTCACGGAACGCTTTAATCGCACTCTTACGGATATGCTCGCTATCACTATCACATATCGCTATCACATGCTCGCATCACATATCCCGTCGAACTGAAGTTCCGTCCGCTGCTCGCACTGGTAGCCGGAATCGCGAATATTTTTTTTGGAAGCATAGCAAGCTTAGAATAATTAGACTCCTTGTTCGGTTCCAGAAGTTAAGTATCTCTGATGCAGGTCAGAAGGATGATTGCATGGATAAATAATCACAAAGGTGATCAGTGGGTTCATCGTTAAAGAAAACGATTCCGGCAAAACGTCTATATATTTGGTTTGATGCGGGCATTGCACCTGGCCCGGCCCACCGGATGCCCGAGATGAGTAGCCCGAGCCCGGCCCGGGCCCGAGATGGGAAGACCTCCGCATACCCGAACCCGGCCCACGGGCCGGGCCGGGTCGGGCTTTCGGGCTACCCGGAGCCCGTGCACACCTCTAGTCTCTCAATCATAGCGTGGTTTTGGGACGTAAAACCCCAGATATTATTATTAACTCATCGCGTCACGACACAACAGGCTTTTCACCTTTCTACCTATTGTACGAAAGAGAGCCGACTTTAGAAGCGTTTGTTGGGGGGCTGGTTGGTATGACATACTTCTTAAAAATTTGAACTGCGCTAGAGACGAGAGACCAGAAACGAAGTGGACAGGACGATCGCAGACTAACAACTGGTTTATTGAAATCACATACACTGCCCTTATGAAACAATGTGCGTGCGCAGTGACAGTCATGACCACGTGACAGAATTGCACCACCCCCCAAAACTCCTATCTACAAAAGGAAATCACGCTCTTTCCTGGAAAGATGCACAGATGTGTCGCTGACGCACTTATCAGGCCCGTGTCTTGCTATCCAAGAGGCCTCCAAGATTTCCCTTGCCCTTTGGCTCTTAGCTCGCCCTAGCACCTTGGTGCTACTAAAGATGGGCTTGCATCCCTGCGCGCATGCGCCACAATGCACTGGTAGGTGTTTCCCACTTCCGTCTCCTAATGAATTAGCATGCTCCATCAAACGCTTGTTAATGCACCTTCCGGTATGCCCAACATAGACCATTCCACAGGTCAGGGGAAATTCGTAGACCACTTCAGTTGTACAGGGTACATACGCACGTTTGTGCTTAACATCACATCTTTCATTGTTAGCTTTGCATGCGTTAGACATGGCACACAAACGCGACAACTTGCAAGGCGCTGAAAAAACCACATCAACGCCGAATCTTCCCGCCACCCTTTTAATGCCATGCGATACCTTGTGTATGTACGGCATCACTTCAAACTTCCGCCTTTCACTCTTCTCTGAATCTTTTTCATCATTTTCTTTTTTCGTCAGCGGTCGTGGTACGGTGGCAAACGTCCTTCAATAGTGATTCTGCTACAGACAGAAGTAGCGTCTGCGGGAAACCCTGCATCTCGGAGACGACTCACTTGGCAAGAGAAACTATCTTTGGCGTTGTGGTGACATGACTTGGTCAAAGATGCCCTTAAGCATGACACCGCTATGCCCCTCTTCACAAGCTTGGAGTGAGAGGAATTAAAAGGTAAAAGGGCCTTGTTCGTGCGTGGGGAATACGACCAGCACAAGTGTTTGCTATCTTTGAAACACAATTTTAAATCTAAAAACTGCAGAGATGCATTGTCAGGCAATTCAAAGGTAAAATTCAACTTGGTTGCTGTGGATTTAAAAGAATGAAGAATACGCTTCGCTATCTCTTCTAGGTCACGGTTAGGGTCAGTTTTTACAAGTACTAAAAGTCATCCACGTATCTACAGACACGAACAACGTAATCATCGGTAAGCACCCGAGACAACGAACAATCTATATCGGCTAAATATATCTCGGCGAGCACCGGCGCCACTCAGGACCCTATGCATATGCCTCGTTTTTGTACGTAAAAGTTCTCCTGGAAACTCACAATCGTTGAGGTAAGGTAAGTCTCCAGCAGCTCCAAGAATCCCCCCTACCGAGACACCACTCGAGTTCTGGAACGCCACCGCACCAGAACGTTCAATGCAATTGCGAACTGCCCGGAAAAGGTCCTCGTGGGGAATCGAGTAGAAAAGCTCCTCAATGTCGATCGAAAAGCCGGAGTTCGCTCCTGGTAGGTTATCTTGGAGCAGCCCTACTAGTCGGTCTGAACTCGAGATCTTGTACGGGTCCTCAGGGGCCAGCCCCTTAAGCTGTCTCTGCAGATACCGGCTGACAGTAGCTTGCCATGTTCCACGCTCCGTGACGATGGCTCGGAAGGGACAATCCACCTTATGGCTTTTTGCACTGAAGAACACGGTGAGCGCATGAACCTTATTGTTCTTCACCTCCCTCTTCATCCGGTCGAGTTTTAAACCTTCCAGCAACGCCACTGCCAACTTTTTTGTTTTTGGAGGTTTTACATCCGAAATCCGAAAGTTCTTCTTAACAGCGGCTAGGGCCTTGTCACCAAAGAGCCCCTGGGGCATGACTACAAAACTTCCGTCCTTGTCCGCCAGCATGAGTGCATGGCCCGAATCCCTCATAAATCCTGCTACTCTTCGCATAATGCGGGTGCCGTCCTTCTTCCTGTAGCTGCTCCGCACGGTCTCAACGCATTCCTGACGACAATTCGAGGGTCCCTTTGGCGTATTGCATACAAAGGCAGCTGTGTCTGCCTATCTGCCGTTGCAGTATGGTTATTTGTTTTCAAACAGATCTGATTGGTTGTTACGGCAGAAGAACCCCGCGTTCGAGAATGGGTTTGTGGGCGCGCTCACCCGGTCGAAACCGCGAGCGCGTCGGAAGAGCGGTAGGATAAGCGTCAGGGTGTCCCACGAATTGAAATGGCAACGTTGATGGCTCAAGTCGCTGTTTCTGAGGAACTTGATGGCGTCGGTACTCTGGCTTGTGTTAATAGGTTTTTTTTTTTTGGTTATGTGACTGAGGTTTACTATTGTCTTTTTTTTTTGTTCATTGTTGTGCGTTGCCACAACATGCTTTTGTGCATATGAGGAGCCTATTTCAGGTTGTTGGAATTGCTGCTATTGTAATTAAGAAGCAGAGAATGTTTTTGTTTGGGTGAAAAGCCTGGTGGGTCTCAGGGAGAGAGTTCGGGCGCTTGCCGGCTTTGCGGTTGTGGTTCTCGTGTGGTTGACCCAGGTGCTGTCTTCCGGGAAGCAAAACGGGCTGGCAAGGCGAAGAACTCCTCTGCGACATTGGACGACGAAACCAGATGTTCGAGATCACCAGAGCTGGCAGAGGAATGCAGCAGAGCAGCGTTGGTGGAGCGCAGGACGTCACTTCTTCAGCGTCGCCTTCATCGACATCTCCCCACAAAGGTGTTCGACCTTTGTACGTCGAGGTCTCAGCCGGCCGCCGGGGAAGCTGTTACGAAGCGTTTCCAGGAATTGGCGCCGACCGTCCAAAACAGTCTTTGAGGCTTCTTGGACACTGGGGGAGCCCGCCCGCCCCCCCCCCCCCCCCCGCCTCCGAATCTGTCATCTTTCGTCATGTAAATAAACTTCTGTTAAGTTTTCCTCACGAGTCGCTCACTGCCACGGCTCTCTGCTCCGGACATCGATGGGCCTGCGGTTCGACACCCTACGCTCGGCACCACGCTACCCGCTGGTCGGCTCAAGCAGCAGGCCAGTCGCAACACTACGTACTGGCATCACGATCAACAAGACGAAGAGAAGGACGATAAAAGATTGACTGGCGCGGCTCTTCGTATCGGCAGCGCTGCTTGCCTAACCATGTGTAAATATATATAGGCGTATTCCCTCAAGTCTGTGTCCTCGGAGTCTGTCTTTCCCGTAACAATATGTTTGAGGTCCGCCCGCTGGTTGCAGTGTTTCTCTCTGATTAGATGGGGTAATGTGACTAAAAGCGATTGGGTTCCGGGAAGGTGTTTGTAATTGGCGCCACGCTGTCGCCGGCTGCTTATTTAATGAGGAGTGTGGTGGCGGGTAATGCTGCCTCCATAAACTGTAGTGCTTGGTGATTTCGTTGTACTTTACCACATAGGCGGAGTGTACGGGGGGGCTCGGGCCCCCCCTCCGGACGGCTTCACGGGGGGCAGAGCCCACCCCGGCGCCTGCCCGGGATATTTTTTAAGAGCTTGGCTTAGGTCCCCGTCCATTGACAACGAGCGTTTGGCCTCCTGTCTGGCAGCTATTTATTTCACAAGGGGATGTTTATACCCGCTTTTTCATTTCAGGGTTTTAAAATTCCGATCATGGACCAGTGACAAGTGAAACACTCAGTTAATAATTCCCCGCAAAGAGATTTGTATGTGCAGAATATGTTGTGTTAACAAACAACTGAGGCGACCTCTTAGTGTTTCTATAGTGGTAGTCTGGTATTTCTACCATCTGAGAATTATTTTTGGCCATCACAAATTGAAGATTAAAGCTTCCTGTACCAGCATTAGGGCACTGTCTTACGTCTGGTGCATGTTCTAACGTTATAACAAGGTAATGCATGTCAATAAAGAAAATAGGCGGGTCCCACTCATTGTGGGAATCGATTTTATGTGATGCAGTCACCGAGTAGCAGCCTATACGGCATTTTTTCGCTTTGAGCCAAGCGTTTCGAGGAGGATCGATGTCTTTGTGTAAGTTGAAAAATAAATCGGGAGTCATCACAAGAGATATTCATACTGATATCACGGTGTCGGCGCCAAAGAGAATAAGGTGGTATTAAAGTCTTTAGTTATATTCTTGAATTATATTCTTTAATTTAGGAGGCGGACATGCTTTCTCTCTCTCGATATATATATATGAAGCGACAGGGAGAGCAATGTAGAAGAAGAGCAAGCCGGGCCCCGCCCCCTCCGGCAAAATGAAAACTCTCCGCCTATGCGGTCTCTCTCCGCACGCGGGCTCCGCGTTGTTTGGAGCTAGGGTGTGCGGTCTCCTTGCCCGGGAGGGAGGAGTGAGCGGGCGTCCATATCACATAAACGTCGCGCTCTCCGCGAAAGTTAGTCAAATCTTTGTCGCCTCCTTCGAGACCCTTCCGTTAGCGAAGTTATGAATCGCGGTTTTGGAGTCGCTGCATGATTACGACGCTGGCCGTTGTGGAGCTACGGCCGCTTCCTCAGTGATTTCCGAATTTCCTGTTTTAATGGTGCCGCTGGCAAGCATGTGGCCCGCTTGATTTGAAGCGACTATTGCCATGTGTCGACCACCTGCATATTCCGCCGCATCTACATAGACCACGTCCGCGTCGTTTTGGAACTTTTTGTGTAGTGCTTTCGCTCTTGCGTTCCTCCGCTCCCGGTGATGTTTGGGGTGCATGTTTCTGGGTAACGGGGGTATTAATATGATGCGCTCTATGGTCTCTTTTCGGATATCGTATTTATCCCCGCTTTGGCCAGCGTACGTTATTCCAAGTTTGTGCAGGAGGTGTCTTTCCCGTGTTGCTTTGCGCGAGTCGTTCATACTGCGCTATCATATGCGCCTCAATAAGTTCGTCGAGCGTGTTAGGCATTCCTAACGCTTCGAACTTTTCGTTGGACGTGGTGATCGGTTAGCAGAGGGCTTGCTTATATTCCTTTTTGATGATGCATTCTATATCTTGTTTTTCCGCCACTTGCAACTTGGGTCTAGAGGTGTGCGCCGTGGCGGTTTCGACCGGCGGCGGCGTGTGGGGGGTCGATCTGAGTCGGCGGCGACGGCGTGGGCGCACGCCGGGTATATCATCATCGGCGGCGGCGCACTGCCACTTTTCGTCGGCGGCGGCGGCGGCGCCGGCGGCGTGGAAACCGAAACTACGAGTTCAAAAAGCTATTTTACTTCATTTTCTTTGTTTAATTTGCTGAAATTCAGGGCTTTTAACACTAAGGACTGAGAGAACAGCATAGATATGTACTAGACGTCAGAGAAATGGCAAACGTTTCTTAAATATTTTGTTTTTCGGCGTACACATTGAAAGTTAAAAAAAAATGTGGGAGGGGGCACTTATCTCATGTCATGTACAGTGTATTAATTAATCATTTCTGGGGTTTCACGTACCGTGACTGCGGTATGATTATGAGACACGCCGCAGTGGACTGCTCCGGAAGTTGCGACCACTTGGGATAGACATCATTTAGCGTCCGTCAAAATGCGAGCACAGCGGCCGGGATCGAACACGCGTCTATCGGGTCAGCATCAGAGCACCGTGCCACCGCGGCACGTGGCAATGTTGAATGTGGTTTATTCGTTCCTTAAATTTGCAGCACAGATTTCTTTTTTTTTTTTGTACTGTGGTTACATGTGTTTTACAAGATTCATATGGCGGTAAGCTGTTGGCACATATAGTTTAACGAACGACGAACCCAGCCTTGAAGGATTGCGTACACAAGAGAAAATTTCACGAACACACCAGCTGCGACTACAGTTTTATGAAACAACAAGGCTCGAAAGGACAACCAAGACGCACATGCGCCGCATATGATGCAGTACAGATGAAAGCGCTGCGCATGAGACAAACCAATATTAATCACCAAAACGCCCACGCGCCGTAAAAAACCGGATAGATTAAAACGCAGTGCATATGATACCTTAATTACATTATTCTAAAAAAGGTTCAACCTCTTTTCGTGATAACGATATGGAAGGTACACGATCATGACCATGTTTTTTTTTTCGCTTCATATGCTTCAATCAGTTCCCTCGTATTTCGTGGCTGGGTATCATTAAAAACGGGCGACCAATCGCACACTCTGCAATGAGCAGGCATGTCTCCTTCCCCTGATGTGACGGACGTTTCATGTTCTTTCAGCGCCCCGTCTGTCCTATGCACTCTACCACAAGAAAACGGCATGCGATACAAGACATTTGTGACTCATTCGGTGAATCTATTGACATGGCGAGTAGTGCAAATGCTCCTTGATTTCTGGTTTTCAATGCTGGCACAAAATCGTGACAGCCTGACATCGCTGAGAACGTGGCAACTGCCACTCGCCTACTGTCCTCACTTTCACGGGCACCTGACATGCCATGTTTCTTTTTTTCACTTGGTGTAAAGGCACCTGGGGAGCCTTAGCATCAAGTCTCCCCAGGTGCCGCCTAATCTCGTCCTTGCACATGATGTTGTAAATATGCGTGACCCCCCCCAAAAAATGCAATGCCAATCGAGGCAGTGACGTCCGTTCTACTCCCGCACCATGTCACTAGCGCCGACAAGTTGAATTCCAACAATTTCATTTGCTTTGTCGATAGTATGGTGTATTGTAGCCTGCACAAAGGGGCGCCGTCAACAAAAGCCCAATCCACGGTGATTTCTCTGACACCGTGACTCCAACCAGCAGCGTGATTTTAAAAATGTTTCATCTCCTGCTGAATGAAAGAGTAGCGCTTCTCTCCCTCTTCTCTCACTTTTTTTTCGGCATCTGCGAAAACAGAGCTGATCGCGAAGGCCATGAACCACCTTTCATCGGCGCAACTTCTTTCTAGAAAGGGTCCTCAGAGGAAAAGAAAAGGGGGGGTTTCTGAAAAGTACTTTTACTTTTGCCAGAGTGTTAGGAAGGATTTTCCTGCTTTTTTTACAGAAGCAGAGTAGCTGTGTACGCACGCGCGTACTCCGTGTCGAAGGAACGCCTCGAATGCCTGTGTATGTCATATAGATTTTTTTTTATTTGGCAGTTTTCTCAATTATTCGATTAATCGTATGCAGGTGATCTATAGTAAAACACTATCCTAAATGCAGCTTCTTCTCTATAGGTACATTAAAGTGAACTGTGGCGCTTATCTTATTCGAAATTCAAATGATCTTCCTGAATATCATATACAACATGCTGAAAGGAGGTTGATCGGTCTCGTGGGCGAAAGGTGCAACACATCTTTCGTTCACGTCGCGCGTTGATGAAGACCTTTCGTGCATGTGCATGATGGGAAAATATCGGGAGAAGAGGAAGGATGGAAGGGGGGGTTGTTACGCCCGCATGACGATAATTGTGATTATCTTTAGTGATCTGCTTAAAAAGAAACCAACGAAAAACACGGAGGCAGCGAAGGAACCAAACAGGACAAGTGCTGGACTTACAACTGAATGTTTATTAAATAAACGCCACACACAGGAACCAGCAGCACATGCGTAATAGGCTGTCAAAGCTGTGTCACGTTGCACAATTAATCGTACAAAGCCAAGTGTAGTCAATGGAGGAAAGTTGTAAATGGAATTCGTATGTTTGTGAACTTTAGGTGGAATTTTGAGATGTTTGTGCGGACTTATGACGATGAAGACGACGGAGACATGAAGGCGAGCCAGGGGCAGTGGCACGCGCGGCGGCGGCACAAGAAAAAAAGGAAAAGAAGAAAAAGAAGAGAGGCGCATGTGGAGGCCGAGTTTACTTGGATGGTCATTCTCAGTGAGGCTACCTGATTTTACTCCTGTTTTAGAAGCCGAGCTCCTGGCTATTATTTTGGCGCTTCGAAAACTCCCTTCGAATGAAAACAGAGCAATCATAATAACAGATTCTCTTTCAGAATGTACAGCTCTTGTAGCTTCAGAAAACTCACGAATCCTAATCACATTCCGCACATTAGTACCGCCTAAGCTGAAACACCTAAAGTTACTGTGGGTTCCAGGTCATTGCGGATTAATATTAAATGAGCTGGCCGATTCCTTAGCCCGAGCATCGCTTGAAGGCCCAATAATCTCGCTACTTCCAGAAGTGGAATACATCACCGCGATCAGATATAGAAAAGTATCTATTTGCACAGATATGATTGAAACAATTACAAATTCGACAGAATATTACCACCTCAAATTTCCATGGAAACCTCAGTGGAGTCAGTCCAGAAAGTTTGAAATTTTGATTACTAAATTTAGATGCCGTGTGCCCCCCTCTAAATCTATATCTACACAGAGCTGGTCTGGCGATTTCCCCCCCTCTGTCCATTTTGCGAAGAAATAGAAACTATTGAGCATTATTTTTTATCATGTCGACGATACACATTACTTAGAAAAAGACTTCTAGTTATTCCATTCTTGAGGCTAGGTATAAGGTTAACGGCGGAAACTGTACTAAACTTCGGTGCCTCTGTCTTGGGACATTAACACAGGGACATATTTGACGCTGTCTGCCAGTTTATTCAAGCCACTGAAACGTATTCCACTTTAAATCTCTAATAAATAACACTGACATAACATTAATAAGTGTTTCAACCCAAATATTCTAATTGTTGGGTGAAGAAAACTAAGATGTCTGGACTTCACGAAAATTCAAAAGTTTATTATTAGATTTTATTTTCCTTTTCTCTCTCTCTTAGTTATTTTATTTATTCATTATTACTAGAGACCGGATTATAGGCAAATGCCTATTTTTTTCCTTGCGTTCCTATCGTGCCACTTTGATATATGAGCACGAATTAGGGGATAAGGAGGGCTTTTATAGTGTTTTTATAGTGCCTATAAATGCCTATTTTTGGGGTTTGTGCCTAAATATCTATGAGGGCCTATAAATGCCTATTTTCATGGACGGCGCCTATATGAGCTCTATTTAAACTCAAATTTTGCTTTCGAGTACACTTTGAGATCGCATTTCATGTTACCGGGCAAAATTGACGTTTCGGAACTCTATGGGGTGCCACAACCTAGTTTCCTAGTTCAACAAACTTCCGGTAAGCAACCTGTGGCAGCAGCGAAATGGGACGCGCCGGCCATACCCCACCGCAGTGACATGGCGCAAGCGGTTGGAGCAGGGGGAGGAGGAGGAGAGGAAAACGCACTATCTCTGCAACCCTATATGGGAGCACATTCCAGCGTATACAGTGCAGTGGGGGAGAGGAAAATAAAGGTGTCAAGAGGAGAGGAGAAAAGAGGAGAGTGGCTTCCGTGGCCGAGGGACGTGGCGGGAAGCTTTTACAGCCAGTTTTCCAGTCCAGTGTTCCCAAGGAATTGAAGCACCTCCTTGAAGACCTCGGTGTGGTGGGGGGGGCAGAAAAGAGTAGGTGCCTCTGTGCAGCAGCAGGAAGATGGAGAACGACTGCGAAACCATGCATAGAGTGCCGTCAGGGGAATGTAGAGTGCAGGTAAAAAAAATCAGATGTGCACTTGGCTTTTGTTTCGTTTGTAATTTACTTCTTAAAGGGCGCTTCACCAGGTCACATAGGAAATTTTAGTTAGACACTGGAAGTTGTGTCGTGGCCAATGAAGAGGTTTGACCGCAAAACTCATTAACTGGTTCATTACGAGCCGCGAAAGCATGATGCTGGTAGGTGAGCTTGAAGCCTTTGCCACTCGCAAGCCGAATTTCTTCACTGCCCTCTTCGGTATCGGAGGAACTCGGAGCCGGAATATCACACGACGCAGACGCATCAACAAGTCATGCGCACGCAAGGTTATACTTTGTGCACATGACATGCCCAAGCCAGGCCGTGCACACAATCGATGTTTTATCGTTTCGGCGTTCTGTCTAGTGTACTGCCTGTTTCTGTGGGATATGGATCCCTGTATGCGTTTGGAGAGGCTGCCATGAATGATGTATCCTTACGACGACACAGCGCGTCGCACCGCTGGAACTGCTGTACGAGAAAATGCATCAAAAACACGCCAAGCGTTGTCAGGGCTGGCGCCGACACGACGCGGCAACGGCGAGAACACGGACGCATACGAAATGTAGGCAGCTTAGTCTCGCATCGCGCTCGATTCGAAGTAAAAAAATAAATAAAAACGCACACAGATTCCATTTGTATGTTTTAACATTTCTACAACTTTCATTCTTCTATTCAAGCAACAGATTGCACAAATTACACATGTCGCCTCGAATCATTCTCGCAGTGTCACGTGCTACTCTGACGTACGCAGGACCATTCCTTGTTGTACGTCACCTCCTCCATATTAGTGCACGCGCCCGTGAGATCAAGGGCAAGCGGCGTTTAGTCTGACATTTCACCTCTTTCCGGGGCGCGTAGCGTAGCAAATCTTGCCAGACGTGATCGTTAGCGCCCAGTGAATGCATTACACTTGCCAGCTCGAAATGCTGAAACCTGGTAAGGGGCCCTTTACTGTGTTCACAGACAGAGGATAAATTGACCCTGCGCGATTATACCCGGCCAATACGAGGCTAAAAGACCCTTCTTGCCTTCTAGCGGCCTGACTATTGGCTCCTGGGCTGCCCTTCGCAGCCATGCCGAAAAAAAAAAGAGACCCAGGAGAGCCTTTATTCGACGGCGGGCACTTAACTCACCAGTGCTGGACAATAAAAGAAGAGACCGTGTTCTGGAAACCATGCGGGAAAACGGACAATAGCATGGCTAGTTAAACCATTGACGCCTTTGTGCCATCATAAACTATAACATTTGTTCGCTTTCCTGTCGTAGACACAGGTCGCGCATGTCTTTCTTCGAAAATGTGAGTTTTCGTAAATATTTATTGTGCCTATATTTACGATTTTGGGGGCCTAAAACTGTGTTTTGCCTGCCTGTTTTTGGCGCCTAAAACGCGATTTTTTAGTGCCTAAAAACCCGGCCTCTAATTATTACTATTATTTTTTTTTTCAATATATTTATAACCTCTAGTGCAGTTGTAGTCCAAGGGTCATACTACGCTTTCTGGGCCAATCCCCCCAGAGTGGGTACGAGCCATAAACTCACGCAACAAACAAACAAACAAACAAACAAACAAACAAACCAATCCCCCGAAGTGGGTAAGAGCCAAGTCGACAGGAACAAACAAACAAACTAACGCGCAGAGGGCTGAGCGGAAGCTAGCCGAAGGACACGCCGGACCAGGGCGCTGTTCTTGGAGATCGTCTTGGCTGTGCTCGGCGAGGGCCTGGTGCTTGCCTGGTGGTGCAGACGTTGGCGGTGGCTCCAGCGAGGACACGCCGGACCAGGGCGCTGTCCGTGGAGCTTCTCCTGCCTGTTCCTGGTGAGGCCTGGGGAGCCGAGGTACCTGCTTGGGGCTACCGGCACCGGGCGTGGCTCCTGCTGTGTCGGCGTCACCAGTTCCTGTTCGCCGTCGCCACCTGGAACGGCGCAAGGCCGGGTTCAGACGAGAGGCCTTACGAAGGCCTTGTCTTCCTGCCGTGACCGCACGCGGAACGTGTGCCACCTGCGTGCCTGGGCTCGTCTTCGACGAGACTCGTCGCTGCACGTGAACTGACCCCTCCTCAAGACAACGCAGTCTACCAGTCGTGAGACTTGATTCTTTTTGTAACCTAGACCGGACATTCCGCGGCTAGGACATTCAGATTAATTTATGTGTGTTTATATCTGTGCCTGTTCTTGCGCATCGTCCCTAGAATCCCTTGTCTCCATAAATGTTCATTGAAACTCAGTCGTGCGTATTCTCTTACCGTCCGTTTCGTTGAGCCACGCACTCGCAAACGTGACGAGCCACCACTCGGTCTTTACTCCAAGAAACGTGTCAAGGTGGCCGAAACAGCCTAGTTGCACGAAACCAAGACATTAACGCCATGAGCACCGTTATCTAGAATCGCAAATTCTTTATCTGTGAGGAAAACTGAGGGATCACTCACACATGACACTTTGCCTTCATACATATATATATATATATATATATATATATATATATATATATATCAGTGGCGTAGCCAGGAATTTTGTTCGGGGGGGGCTCGCATGTCAACACTATATATATATATATATATATATATATATATATATATATATATATATATATATATATATATATATATATATATATATATATATATGTGTGTGTGTGTGTGTGTGTGTGTGTGTGTGTGTGAGAGAGAGAGAGGTGCGTATTTGCTTCTCCAGCATTTCAAATGTTGTCTTAGTTGCATGATGGCGCTGTTACAGCACAAAGTCTGTTAAAAACTGTGATCTAATGAAATGCGTAGTTTTTGTTTTCCTTTACATTTCTCATCGTTCACAGCGCCTGTCCGGTGAAACGTGCCCGCTTGCCATTGCGGAGGAAACAATTAAAGGTCTTTTACATAGGGGCTGCCCAAGTGAACTAACGAACGTCTACGCAACTCTAGAAACGCAGTACATCCTTTGGAACCCATTCGCAAAAGTGAACGTTGTTTAAGTGGCATTCTAGTACCACGGCACTTTTTCATCCAGCGGCCGTGCTAGTACTACCGAAATGCTACATTTCACGCTTAATTCTACTGACATGACGTTGCTGCATCACACGTTTCCTGAGAAGGCCCTCATGATTTTCCTCTCCAGCTGTTCATCTTGAGCAATAGTTGCACCAGTATCTATCACGCACCGCAATCGTCATGTATTTTTGCATGATTACTGGAAATAAATCTTACTACGACTTTGGAATATGATAGCTTCATGTGGGAAAGTTCGTATATTTACGCTATAATCACTAAATCATTTAAGTTTAGTCATGTGAAGAAGCCATTTAGAAAACACAAATTTATTACTGAAGATATAAATTAAAATAGAAAGTAATGCACTAAATTTAAACCTGGCTATATTTTGCTGTGCATTTGCATGCTCCTGTTTTTCAACTCGTATTTGGAGATCCCTCTACATTATCGATCGAGCAGAATTAACTACAAACATCACGATTATATTAGTTTCGAGAAGCTAATTGATCAAATTTTGTTGAAAACGGTGATCAAATCGATTTTTCATGCTGTGTGTGCATGTTTCTTTTTTTACCAGCTATACTTCGCACTGTTAGAATAAAATCGCCCGCGAAATCTGCCAGCCTACTATTGAAGAAAACAATAACGAAGAGCAGCGTTATGCCTAGCAGACTTACATACATATATGAGCTTTGTCATAGACACAGTGATCAAGTTTACCTTCTGGTAGTGATCATTGTAGCGCAATACTACGTAAGTTTGTCTACCCTCCAGACAGTTTTATCCACCTTTCCACCTGACGTCCCACTAAAAATATACTGCTACGCTTTCTAACGTTTGCTGTCGGGCTAGTTGGTGCATAGCTGAACTTGAACTGATGGCGCAAATGTTAGACAGGGAGGAAGAAGACACGTAACACACGGACAAGCGCACACTCGCAACTAAGTTTTATTCTTCCGAAAGCTTAGCTTAAGCACCCTCAAGCATGCGCACAACACCACAGAAAGAAAAAGAAAAATAACATCTCTGAAAAACCGCTTGATCAAAACCTATCAACCAAAAAACTATACTCATTTTGATAAAGAGTTACAGAAGGAACGCTGACACACAGATCGCCAGATTTCTGTATGTACATAGCCTCAGCCAGTTCCCGTGCCACCTTGTCTTTGCTCTTCCGCAAAATGCGTGCGTTGCCCAGCAGTGGTTTACACGTGCAACCCTTGCAATGATATGGCAAATGAGATCCGGTCCCATTCCTTATAGACAGGGCGTGCTCTGCTAGTCGGTCATTAATACACCGGCCAGTCTGGCCGATGTACACCCGGCTGCAGCTCAACGGTATCTTGTAAACAACACCAGTTGAACATTTCATGAAACGCCTTTTCGTCGTGTGTTCTTTCTCACACTCAGGACTCTTAGCAGACAACACTCGAGCACAAATACGAGAGAGTTTTCGCGGAGCCGAAAACGCTACCGGTACGTTATACCTAGAAGCCACATTTTTCAAAGAATGAGATACCTTGTGAATGTAGGGAATGGCAACGGGACGCTTATTCTTATCATTTACTGGGGAGTCACCACTGACCTCACGCCGAACTTTCTTCAGTAAAGCCTCGCAAACAGATCCTCCTTTGCACTTACTAATGTTCTTTGCCAACTTGAGCTTCCCACTGGTGACAAACGTCAATTTTAGGGGCGAAGCTCCTTAAGCCGTGGGTCGTGCGTCCTCGATGTATGTAGTAGACTAGTAGGTAGCCACCTCCACGCCACCTCTCGTTTAGTTCTTGGAATGTCCGCTAGACGGCGGTACTTGTATATGATGTATATATTTAGGGGCGAAGCTCCTTACGGCATCACCTCGGCGGTCCTCGGTTGTGCATGCATTCTGAGTAGCCAGTAGGCATTGGATTTCGACCTCCAAGGTAGTGGCGGTGTGAGATGTCTCCTGTGCGTGATTAAACAATAAAAAAATTCACAATGTACATGTAAAATTAAAGTGAGCTGCGAGACGCCATGACTCTCATCGACCCTTTAGTAGAAATGCGCCTGATCTCACGTCGTTGATGATGTACTGCGCAGAATTTGCGGAAGATTACCGGTTTACTAATTCACTCCGTGGATTGGTGCCGCCATCTCCAGTTCTCGTCTCGTTTCCGAGAGGGCGCTGTCCTATAGACATGCGTACAATATGGCGGTTGGGTGAAGGTACGCTAGATGGCGTTGGCGGTGCAGCTGCTCTCCGATTGCGCGGACCGCCGTACGAGTGCGCTTGCCGGATCGTGCTGCTTGCGGACCGGACGACGACCGGTCGTTGAAGTTTGAATAAAATTTCGCACACACTATCGCTTTGATCACTGCTGGGTGAAACCACTGAAGATTTCACGGTGTAACCATGATTGCTTCAGCCACCATAACTCTCATCGACCCTTTAGTATAAACGCGCCCGATCTCACGTCGGTGATGATGTACCGGGCAGAATTCACGGAAGATTCACGGTTTACCGATTAACCTCCGCAGCTTCGCCCACTCATCATCATTCACTCCGTGGATATGCTGTGTTTTTGGATATTCTTTTTACGATTAACGAAGACCATGTCTGTTGGATGTATCACCCTCGTGTCCAGAAAGAATTCCTGCCATTTCATTCTGCCCATTCTAAGAATGTGAAGAGAGCGATAGCAACTGCTAGTTTGCAGATGGCACTAAATAGGTCTTGCCCACATGCAGTCGAAGAAAGCTTTGAACTGCAAGTTTCTAGACTTGTTTCCGCGGGGTTCCCTTCATTTCTTTTAGGATCTGTTTGCGAGGCTTTACTGAAGAAAGTTCGGCGTGAGGTCAGTGGTGACTCCCCAGTGAATGATAATAAGCGTCCCGTTGCCATTCCCTACATTCACAAGGTATCTCATTCTTTGAAAAATGTGGCTTATAGGTATAACGTACCGGTAGCGTTTTCGGCTCCGCGAAAACTCTCTCGTATTTGTGCTCGAGTGTTGTCTGCTAAGAGTCCTGAGTGTGAGAAAGAACACACGACGAAAACGCGTTTCATGAAATGTTCAACTGGTGTTGTTTACAAGATAACGTTGAGCTGCAGCCGGGTGTACATCGGCCAGACTGGCCGGTGTATTAATGACCGACTAGCAGAGCACACCCTGTCTATAAGGAATGGGACCGGATCTCATTTGCCATATCATTGCAAGGGTTGCACGTGTAAACCACTGCTGTGCAACGCACGCATTTTGCGGAAGAGCAAAGACAAGGTGGCACGGGAACTGGCTGAGGCTATGTACATACAGAAATCTGGCGATCTGTGTGTCAGCGTTCCTTCTGTAACTCTTTATCAAAATGAGTATAGTTTTTTGGTTGATAGGTTTTTATCAAGCGGTTTTTCAGAGATGTTATTTTTCTTTTTCTTTCTGTGGTGTTGAGCGCATGCTTGAGGGTTCTTAAGCTAAGCTTTCGGAAGAATAAAATTTAGTTGCGAGTGTGCGCTTGTCCGTGTGTTACGTGTCTTCTTCCTCCCTGTCTAACATCTGCGCCATCAGTTCAAGTTCTGCTACGCTTTCTTAGAAAGTTGTGGTAACCTCACTGGGCGCCAGTGTGGTAACCTCGATACTCACCGTAGTCGAGACTACCGCGGGTTCAGGCTTAGCGAGCCACGGGGCCGCGTATACCGTCGCCTGCTTACGTATAGCGCACCGCTCCGCGCGAGCGTTTAGCGCCGCGCGGCAAAAACACAGTGTTCGATCTAACAATACACAAACACTTTATTGCCTTTGGCGGCACCCACAACACAGTACCACGTCCGCTCCCGGGACGCGAGGAGCAAAGGGCTCCCGCACGAGGACGGTACAGTAAAAGGGGAAACCGCGAGCACGTCGCAGCTGGCAATGGCGAGCTTTTGACACGCCGCTCGGGAAAAGGTCCCGCGCGGCTATGCTGCGCACTCTCGCGATGACCACTGGGCCTGGTCGCGAGAGTTAGGGCAAACCTCGTACGCGTGGGCCTCCGGCAAGTGCGGCTCGGCGTAGTACGACCGCGCACGAGCACTAGGCACCGCTCTTTGGCTTATCGTACGGAACCGGAGCTAGCACAAAGGTAAACACGCCCGCCGAGGATGCCGAGGCACCCAGGCAGGCTACAGTCCGGCGATTCCCAAAGGGGACGACGGACGGGAACGAAAACACGTGCTTACCCTGCGCTGCCCGAGGAGAGAGAGAGTATTCCCGGCGCGCACGTGACTCGGTCTCGCCGCCTCTCGAGACCACGCGAGACCACGCGCAGCGCCATCTATCGCCATGCGCTGTCACGACAGCAAGGGAGAGGGAAAAGGACCGGCAGAACGGCGTAATTGCCCGCGCAGAGGCTGCGGGCGCGCCTCAGATCTCCACAAAGTGCAACCAATAACATTTATTTGCATGAAAACTAAGCAAGCGTTCACACTGATTGCGAACCTTAATAATGCGTGGTGAATGTATTGCTGCGATGAACTGCCGGTGAGCGAAATTATGACCTGTTTCTCTGACCGCAAACGAGTGACTTGAACCAGAAGTGAAATGTAAAAATTCCTTTGGGATATAGAATGCTACCTGATGCTACTTAGACGACCGGATGTTTTGCGAAGGAGCCCCTATCATACTGCTTCGTTTCCAGAGTTGTATAGACATCCATTCACGTGTTTTATCATTATGAGATATTAACTTTTTACGCAGGACCTTTCAACACCACTTATCCCAAAACATTACGCTACTGAGTCACGAGACAACGTAGCTCACATAGACAGCTGTGGTTCTATGAAATACACATTATATATAGATTTTTGTTGACCTCGATCGTGATACTCGCACTTATAAAAGACAAAAAAAAAATACAAAGCAAACAAAATTTTCAAAGCGTAAGCCACCGCGGTGGTACAGTAGTTAGGGTGCTCGACTACTGACGCGAATGATGCGGGTTCCATCCGGGCCGCGGCGGTGGCATTTTTATGGAGACGAAATGCTTGAGGCCAATGTAAGCGCGCGAGCCTCCTTGATTTAAGATCTTGTTAAGGAACACAAGCGGTAGAAATTTTCGTAGTCCTCCACTACGAAGTGCCTGATAACCATACCGTGGTTCTGGGCGCGTCAAACAGCACAAATTATTATTAGTAGTAGTATTGCAAAACGCCGGGCTAACTGAGCTCGAAATAACAGCGCGGTAGAAATGGAACTATTCTAGCCAGATCATATATATGTGGCGCTTTTTCTTCTAAAAAAGCCAAGTGCGCTTTAACTGAAACTGAAAAAAAAAAAAAAACGCAGCTTTTTGCTACGGACAATATGGTCGGGCCAGCTCCAACATTTTTGTCGCTAGTGCGCTCATGTCAACAAAATACCTCAAATGTATAATGCGACTAAAATCTATGTAGCCTACTATCGTCAATATTCCAGAGTAAAATTTGTATTTGGCTTTTAGAGATTGTAACCTTTCATTTGGGCTTCACTTAGTTCGTAAAAGAAGTCTACATCGCAGCAAATGAACGATACAGCAATATTTTGCGACATCAACACCATGCTTGTGTTTCCGTCGGTGCCGCCTTTTGTTGCATTGGCGTAACAACGAAACTAGACTTGTGGAGCGAGTGGTCCTACGAGGGAAAATGCGTACCATTCTGGACTGCCGGCAGCGTTCTGTCGTTTTTGGCATCTTGAGGGCCTTCAGAGCAATGCTTGGTTGTTTGTTGGTTTGTTTGTTGGTTTGTTCCTTTATTTATTTATTTCTTTGTAGCCTGAAAACTGTTTCAGCTCTTCTTCATCTTCTTCTTAGCTCATTTGATTCCAAGCCGTTTCGGATCGCTTCTTCTTCAAGGAATAAAGCGGTGCCCAGTATCTTCATTTCACTTGTCTTCTATTTCAAATATACCGTCTCGAAGTGAAAGAAGGCCATGATATGCAGCGCAAAGGTTGTCGAATAAAATCAATATACAGGAAAGCTACTAGGACCGAAACAAAACAGATTGGACCCGGTCACGTTGGTTGTTTTGGTCGTGTTTGTTGAAGCAGCACTGATTTAATTTATCTGACTCAGTTTGATCCAAGCAGATAAAGGATTTCGCTCATTTTTTTTTAAATTCAAAACTGCCTTTTTGAGTTCACGTTACGATGAGAAATTGTCCCATTTGGATTACAATTCGTTTAAAAGAGAAATATACTTTCACACGTTTTACGCTCCCGTGAAATTTAGCCCTTTTCTGATTTGGTTCTTAAACAAAACAAAAAAGAAAAAAAAACGCCACATATATAGCACAAGACAGTCATCATGCTTTGGCCGAGAGAGGGCTGTTCGAAGCACTATCACCGTTAGAAGGAAGTAATTTTGGCAAAGCAGGATTGCTAGTATATTAGGGGCGAAGCACCTTGAGACCGAGCCTTATCGGCGTGCGGCGTTGTCCGTGCTCACAGCACAGCTCTTTGTAAAACAGTTCTTGGAATGTCCGCTAGATGGCGGTACTTGTATATGATGAATATATTTAGGCGCGAAGCTCCTTATGGCATCACCTCGGCGGTCCAACATCCTGAGTAGCCAGTAGGCGGATTTCGACCTCCAAGGTAGTGCCTGTGTGAGATGTCTCCTGTGCGTGATTAAACAATAAAAAAATTCACAACGTACATGTAAAATTAAAGTGAGCTGCGAGTCGCCATGACTCTCATCGACCCTTTAGTATAAATGCGTCCGATCTCACGTCGTTGATGATGTACTGCGCAGAATTCGCGGAAGATTACCGGTTTACCGACGCACCTCCGAAGCTTCGCCCACTCATCATCATTCACTCCGTTGATATTGTCACGTGGTCATGACGTTGACCCAAGCAGCAGTCGGTATGTTCAAGATGAAACTGTTTATTAGGCCGAACTTGTGGCCGGTAAACTGAAAGTCAGATTACAGCAATACACGCTGGCACTGATAGCGGCGAACAGAGCGTCGGCCGTCGATGAACTGAACATCATTGGAGCGCGCCGGCTTTTATGCATCACGCGTCGAACATTCCAGCCTTATCACTGGTCATCGCGCAAGCTCTGGAATAATCGCGAGTGGTCGCGTCTTGTGTGCAATCTTAACAAAACGATCTACAATAATCGCGAAGGTTCTAGAACAATAAGGCGCGGTTTGAGCCGAGCTTTGCTGACGGTCTCTGTGGGCGAGAACCGAATACAACAAAAGTGAAAATAAGAATAGCGCGTGGCAATGCACTGAAAAGGCATCGTCCCGATGCTTAAAACAGAACACGGGGGGAAAATGCATGCAACAATAAATCACAACAATAAAGAAAGAACGTACAATAATTAAGCAATAAGTGCAGTCCTCAGGTTTGCTAACGCGCGTAATACGGCTTGAGGCGCACGACATGGACGACTTCAGGTCGCGCACGGCGCCGTTGAGAGTTCGTAATTCCGTCCGGGACGACCTCGTAGTCCAGAGCACCGAGACGTCGAAGCACCTTGTACGGCCCGAAGTATCGCCGAACAAGCTTCTCACTGAGTCCCCGTCGGCGTATTGGCGTCCACACCCATACACGGTCACCGGGTTGGTATTCCGTGTGGCGTCGTCGAAGGTTGTAGCGGCGACTGTCAGTCCTCTGCTGGTTTTTGATCCGTAGGCGGGCGAGCTGTCGTGCTTCTTCGGCGCGCTGTAGGTAGGTGGTCACGTCGATGTTTTCCTCGTCGGTCACGTTTGGTAACATGGCGTCGAGCGTCGTTGCCGGGCTCCGTCCGTAGACCAACGTGTATGGCGTCAACTGCGTCGTTTCTTGTACGGCCGTGTTGTACGCGAAGGTCACGTACGGAAGGATGGCGTCCCACGTCTTGTGTTCGACGTCGACGTACATGGCCAGCATGTCGGCGATGGTCTTATTTAGACGCTCAGTCACGCCGTCGGTCTGTGGGTGGTACGCGGTGGTCCAGCGGTGACTTGTGTGGCTGTATCCCAAGATCGCCTGGGTTAGGTCAGCCGTAAACGCCGTACCTCTGTCGGTGATGAGAACCTCTGGGGCGCCGTGTCGAAGGACGATGTTCTCAACGAAGAACTTGGCTACCTCGGCGGCACTGCCTTTGGGCAGGGCTTTTGTTTCGGCGTAGCGGGTGAGGTAGTCGGTGGCTACGACGATCCATTTATTTCCGCAAGTCGACGTTGGGAATGGCCCCAGAAGGTCCATCCCGATCTGCTGGAACGGTCGCCGAGGAGGCTCGATCGGCTGAAGGAAGCCTGCTGGTCTTGTTGGCGGTGTCTGCCGTCGCTGACAGTCTCGGCACGTCCTTACGTAGCGGGCGACGTCGGCGGCAAGGCGCGGCCAGTAGTACTTTTCCTGTACTCTTGCGAGCGTGCGGGAAAGTCCGAGGTGTCCAGCCGTCGGGTCGTCGTGTAGTGCCTGGAGTACTTCTGGTCGCAATGCTGAAGGCACTATGAGGAAGGTAGTTGGCTCGAATTGGCGAGAAATTCTTCTTTATGAGAACGCCGTTTCGCAAGAAAAACGAAGCGAGTCCTCGCTTGAATGCCTTCGGAACAATGGCTGTCTTGCCTTCAAGGTACTCCACAAGGCCTCTGAGTTCCGGGTCGGCTCGCTGTCGTTCGGCGAAGTCGTCGGCACTTATGGTTCCCAAGAAGGAGTCATCGTCCTGGTCGTCCTGCGGCGGCGGGTCGACGGGGGGCGCGAGATAAGCAGTCGGCGTCGGAGGTGTTTTCGCCCGGACTTGTAAACGACGGTAATGTCGAATTGTTGAAGTCTCAGGCTCCACCGTGCGAGGCGACCAGAAGGGTCTTTCAAGTTAGCTAGCCAACACAAGGCGTGGTGGTCACTCACAACTCTGAAGGGCCTGGCGTAAAGGTAGGGGCGAAACTTGGATGTAGCCCAGATGATGGCAAGGCACTCCTTTTTTGTTGTGGAGTAGTTGGCCTCTGCCTTTGATAGCAACCGGCTAGCATAACTAATGACCCTTTCAGTCCGTCAGTCCTCTGCACAAGAACGGCGCCGAGTCCCTACACTGCTTGCGTCGGTGTGTACTTTCTGTTTCGGCGTGTTCGTCGAAATGCGCAAGTAACGGAGGCGTCTGCAGGCGTCGTTTTAGTTCCTGAAATGCTTCCTCTTGCGGCGTTTCCCACTTGAACTCGACGTCGGTCCTGGTGAGGTTAGTGAGAGGCTCGGCGATGCGGGCGAAGTTTTTAACGAACCGCCGGTAATAGGCACACAGGCCGAGGAATCGACGCACGGCCTTCTTGTCGGCGGGTGGCGGGAATGTAGCGATGGCGGCTGTCTTCTGCGGGTCGGGACGTACTCCGGACTTGCTTATCACGTGGCCCAAGAACAAGAGCTCCTCGTAGGCGAAGCGGCACTTTTGTGGCTTCAGGGTGAGTCCGGAGGTCTTGATTGCTTGAAGTACAGCTTCAAGGCGCCGGAGGTGTTCGTCGAAGTTCGAGGAAAACACAACGACGTCGTCCAAGTACACAAGACAAGTCTGCCACTTCAAGCCTGCCAGTACGGTATCCATTACACGTTGGAACGTCGCAGGCGCCGAGCAAAGACCGAAGGGCATGACCTTGAACTCGAAGAGGCCGTCTGGTGTGATAAAGGCAGTCTTCTCTCGGTATCTCTCGTCGACCTCGATTTGCCAGTAGCCTGTCTTGAGGTCCATCGACGAAAAGTACTTTGCGTTGT
>JALIZH010021803.1:2500-12279 GCA_030522465.1 Rhipicephalus appendiculatus | reverse complement strand
GTGCATATCATACGTAGAGTTCGTCAGCGTATTCTTATTCTTTCTGGTTCGAGCAACGTTTCAATTTAGCTTGCCGAGTCATAGGAGTAGACATCTAATGTTTATTACGTTTTCATATAGGTGGATAGCCAACACGGCAACCACAATGGACGTTTGTTCGACATGACGCCTGCATAGGGTCTTTCCCCAAAGCTGTTTCAAGATCTGTCTTGACTCTGCGGTAGAATACCTGACTGCCACACCGAATGTCTGGGTTCAATTGCGGCTCGAAACAAAAACTTTATTTTTTGCATCCATCAGAAATTTTCACTCGCCGACAACGCCGCCGACATCAACAGCGATATCGCCAGCGACAATGGGCTCCTAAGGCTCTCGCATTCAATGGCTAATGTCTTTTAACGCGTTCCCGGGTTCACATGTACTGTGAATCACCTGTCGCACGCGGAATAGTTTCATGACGTACGTACGCGAAAGGCTGTCCTGGTTAATAAATGCGAAACATTACTTAGCGAATCAAAGACGCTTTGAGCATATCTATCTATCTATCTATCTATCTATCTATCTATCTATCTATCTATCTATCTATCTATCTATCTATCTATCTATCTATCTATCTATCTATCTATCTATCTATCTATCTATCTATCTATCTATCTATCTATCTATCTATCTATCTATCTATCTATCTATCTATCTATCTATCTATCTATCTATCTATCTATCTATCTATCTATCTATCTATCTATCTATCTATCTATCTATCTATCTATCTATCTATCTATCTATCTATCTATCTATCTATCTATCTATCTATCTATCTATCTATCTATCTATCTATCTATCTATCTATCTATCTATCTATCTATCTATCTATCTATCTATCTATCTATCTATCTATCTATCTATCTATCTATCTATCTATCTATCTATCTATCTATCTATCTATCTATCTATCTATCTATCTATCTATCTATCTATCTATCTATCTATCTATCTATCTATCTATCTATCCGCCTACATCTGGGTGCTCTCGTAACCGTCTCTTTACCTTGTAGACCAAAATTAGTATGGGAAGGTAAGAGAGTTCGACGAATACCGCTGTCTTGTCATCACATGAATAGACACTTTTAGTTTAGCGTACGTAACGAGCCTACGTACGCAGCATGGCTACGGGAGAGAAGTGCGCATGCGCAGTACGTAACGTATCTATTCCACGGATGCGTGCGTACGCCCGAAAAAAAATCCGGCGCACGCAAACGTAACGAGACGTAGCGCTAGCTACGTGACACTCTGGCTGTATTCCAATTCTGGACAGCATCGTAGACAGTCTACGCTGACAGCTTAGAAGACAGCATGGAGACTATGTTGTTCGAGAAATGGAACGCGTCTGGATGGCGTCTACGAGACGTGACGCCACCTCGCGTCGACAAGAGAAAACTAAGAAAAACAAACTTGAGTGTTACTTCTTTGGCTTCTTTCGTATTCACATCGATGAAAAATTGAAATTAGCTCACATTTAACGCCTGGAAAAGCGTCTGCTTGAGCGCAGACGACCACATCGGCGAGATCCTAGCTATCCGACCATTTCGCTGAGCCGCCATCTTGTTTGGACAGCAAAGTAGCCTGCATCGTATTTGTCTCTGATGCTGTCTTCGCGAAGCTGTCTATTTTGCCGTCTACGCGAGAATTGGAACGGGACTTAAGATGGCCGCTGTCCATTTAGCCGTCTATTTTGCCGTCTACGGTGAGTATTGGAACACACCCTCTCGCGAGATCTCGAATGAAAGAGCAGCCAGATTGCAAGATGGCACAGAACGTAGAAACGTGGATCCAACGATTCAGCTTGTCTTGGATGCCAGTGGCCGATATCACGGCCGCTACCGCACGATGGCGCTGTGAAGCACTCGAAAGTTGTTTCATTTCACATATGATACATCTAGTCGAACGAAATGCATCCCGCATAGAGTTTCATACAATAATACCTAGAGTGGAATCTGTCGCTGCGATCGTTGTACCACCATGGGAATGATGGGGAAGTACAGGCTTCGGATTGGATGGCGTTAGCTAGCGAACTGTCAACGGATCTTTTCCTACAGTTTCAGTTTCGTCCTTTTTCGCGCAGCGTGGGTAGTGGGGTGCGATGCAAAGCACTCAAGCAGTGCCTTTGTTGTTCAAAGAGGCTGAAGACCGCTAGATCTCTTGTTTGCTGCGACTTCGCAGCTTTACATGTTGTATTTGACAGTTTTAGCGACGCGTCGTGCACTCACCGCTGCGCATAGATGTAGCGTCCCGTGCCAATGCAGGATATCACACAGAGTTCACGTCTTCATACAAGCGCGTCTTGCCGAAACTCGTTCATATCGACTGCAAAACGACGGCGACGCTAAGTAGACGCACCGTCACGCTCCTCTGACTCGTCTTCACAACAAAACGAGAGATGCGTTGTGGGCAGGCCACTTGGACAGACGCACCTGGCATCGCAGCAGACGATACGTTAAGTGTTTCACCAGTACTGTACTGTTATTTCCATAAATAGATAATACGTACTTTCGAGGGAAAAACAAGCGTGTTTGTTTTCAAGTGTTATAAAAAATAATTAATTAAATGCTGATGCCTAACCTGGAGCACTATGGCAGAGCAATGCACACCCTGGCAGTTAAATTTGTCCAGGTTTCACTTCCATCTCACTGTCACGCGAACTTTTGCAATAAGTTTTACGTAGAAAAAAATGAAGCAAGTTTCAATTAGAAATAACTTCATATCACTTTGTTTTACACTCGGGAAACAAGCGTCGCGAATCTCAAGAATGAAAGCCATCCGAAGCAGATCCGAAGCCTGTACTTCCCATCATTCCCATGGTGGTACAACAACGCGCCGCTGAAGGAGCCCTGCATAGACACTAGCGCCAGATTCCACTCTAGGTATTATTGTAGGAAACTCTATGGCATCCCGATACGTTCGATACGGTCGGTGTGGTTCCAGTGTTGGCTCCGCTTTTATAGCAGCCTAATACACGTCACATTTGTATTCCTATGATTCAGCAAGCTCTAATCGAGCGTTTCTCGACTCCGGAGGAATACACTAACTAAAGTTCTGTATAAAATTCACGTCATTTCACCGTTAAGTAGACTTCGTTTCACTAATACTGACGTATTTGCTCTAACGCGAGTGCCGACGTTACGTCAGACCATAAGTTACCCTTTAAACGCCAGTGTAGTCGACGTGCCTGGTAAGCCAGGCACGTCGGCACAACTACTACACTTACTACTACACATGCGCACACAACTACTACACTTACACAAAACACGTCGATCCACCTCGTAACGCTTGGCTCGAGGCGAAAAAAAAATTAAGCATGGAGAATTACTCGCTGACTGCTTCGCACGAAACCGATTCCCACAGGGCGTGGGATCTGCCGAATTTTTCATGTTATGACCTGGCAGTCATGTTCGCCATACACGCATGCAGTGGCGTAGCCAAGGGGGGGGGGGGGGTTGGGGGGGGTTCAAACCCCCCCCGAAATTTTTCAGTTTTGCTTGCGTATATATACACGCACACATACAAACATACGCACGAACACACATAAAGTATGGTTGAACCCCCCCCCCCCCCCCCCCCGAAAAAAATTTCTGGCTACGCTTCTGCACGCATGCCTTCCAACCGATGCCAACTTTGGTATATGCCAAGTTAAGGAAGCGGCCACGAGAGCTCCCAAATCTACGATCCGACAGCTTTATGTTATACCCAGTGTTATATGCTGTTCTCGCACTCTGGCACACCAGACATGCGTAATGACTTGCCGCTCGAAATATGTAACGCCCACAATATCTGTTTTTTTTTTGTGGTTTCCTTACCCTCACGAATATCCCCTCTTTACGAGCGAATAGTGCAAGTGCAACTGATCTTTAATTAAACCACTCCCACACCAATACTCTGAAGAGTGTTCACATCACCGAAGCCCCTCATTTAAAAGTGCTCTTATTTCTTCATGGGCTCTTTTCGTTCGTTCATGAAGTCCGCACTCAAGTAACATAGAGCTAATCTGCTCTTTACGTTAACGATGATCGCACGAGGTGCGTTTTGAAGCCGGTGGTGGTGGTCAAAACATTTATTAACCATTAAATGGTTACAGAGAGGTGAGGTGATTGGGGTACTAGGTGGAGCCCCCTATTCCAGAGCGCCATTGGCAAGCAACGCCGCCCGCGTCCGTTGAACCAGGGCCTTTTGGGCCTTGAGGTCCTGACAGCTGAGCAGGGCCGCCTCCCAGTCCTCTCTCGTGGGGTTGGGGTTGGGGGGCGATGGATGGGTTTAATAGGCACGCCCAGACTATGTGGAAGGTTTCAGCCACCTCTCCACAGAGTTTGCTGACACGTCCATACGGATGCGAACCTGAGGAAGGGTTTTAGCTCTTATCTTAGTCCGCAGCCGCCTAACACAATAAAGGTCAGCGGTTGTGCTGGCGCGCTGACCCCTGTGGCTGCCGCGGTGCTTTCATGGTGAGCCATCTGCGCATTCCTAGCTCCACGCTGTTCTCTGCATTGAATGAATGTCACTTTTGTTATCTTCGCGCAAACACTCTTTCAGGCTAACACTCAGTCATTCAGTATCATTAAATGCACTGCGGAGAACGCTCTTCTTTGTTCATGAATCTGACGTATAAAAAGGATATTTTGTATGGTGTCGTTACTTTACGAGGCTCTGTTTTTATTATCTGCCGTGGTAGCTTAGCGGTTAGGGTGTCACTCTGCTAACCTCGATGACGCGGGTTCCGTTCCTGGCGACAGCGGCCGCACTTCAATGGGACGCGAAGTGCAAAAATGCCTCTTTGTGTAGGCGCACTGTGAAAAAACTCAGGTGATCAAATCTAATCCGGAATCTCCGCTATGGCGTGCGTTACAATTAGACGCAGCCTGGTTCAACGGGCACGAGAGATGGGGAAGGCGCTAGCTTACAATAAACGTTTGTTCTCTCTCTGTACCTTACATACCAATACAAGGGCATTAGCTTTTCGTAAAGGCTACACTTAATGATTAGCGGCACAGTAATGGTTCGTGTACTTGCCAATGGTGCACGGTATTGCATGTAAGTGGTTCGGTAAATGCTGGCAGTAATTTAGGTCTTTAACGAAGCGCTTTCCACACGTCGCTTTACTTACCTCTCTCCTAGGCTTCATCCGAAAGCAGTAGCCCTTTCCATGAATGTGGTGTTGAAAGGCACATATTATCATGAGCTCACAATGGTGGTGGCACAATTTAGGCTCTGCAGCCACAGTGAAACTGTCACTGGCAGTCGAGTCAGGCGCTTGGACCCGCTTAGCCTCTTCATGATGGCTTTGTGTCCAAGAACTGCCAGCCCAGCGTGTCTAGGTGGTGCACCTTATCACTCCACAGAAAAAAAAGGAAACAAAGAAAGAAGAGAGAAGGAGGAACAGAAAGAGAAAGAGGGAGAAAAAAGCGTGCGAGCGTCCCCGAGCCACATGGTGTATAGACACCATCAGTTCGTTGACTCTTAAGGTCTGAACACTATTAGCAGGCGCATACTTTGCCGAGTGAAGGCAATTAGGAACAGATGCCATTAGCGATGCGCCTCCTTTGTACAGGACAAAAGAAGCGGACCCCCATTAGTTCTTCGTAACAGTCGCCCGAAGAGGTTAACTACAGGACGTTACAAATAGAGCATAGGACACACACAAAAAAACAAGAAAACAAAACAACTCTGGAGCATTAATGCACCAAAAAGTTGCCATGTTGAAGCAACCTTCCGTTGCAGAGCCCTCTTTATTAGCATTGTAACCATGTGTTTTTTGCGCGTTTCGAGACAAATGTTTCGCTCAATAAGTGATGGTTGCCAAATGGATAAGAACGGATGGTTTGTGTCATTTATGGTTACCATTACAGCGAAAAAATTTAGGATAACGGAATGAAGGAATTGGCTTTCACTTTGAGGATTTCTATAGGAGTTATCTGCCGTATTCACTGTCACTTTGCTGCGATCTCAATAAATGAGGCGCGAACGTCTAGCAGTACTTATTGAACGTCTAGCAGTATGCATTCTTGTTCTTGGCCCATAAGCGCCTCTTTCGTAACGTCTCGTCAATTCGTCTTTCTCCTTCTCCGCTTAGACTCTAGGTGGTGTTACTTGAGGGGAGACCCAATGAACGAAGGCGATTTGACAAGTTTACTTTCTTGTAATTTAGCAGTACAGACATAATGCTGCTCCGTGGGCCTCCCGCACACGCACGGTCATGCTAGAACACTGGCACACGGCTTTAATCATTTAGTGAGGCCGTGGCTCACGCCAGGAGTGGCAGGCAAAAGGTTGTCCTGCTAGCTGCGTTGCGGAGTCGATTGAGCGGAGCATATAGGAGCGTGCGTCCACTTTCATTTCGCGTTTCCGTAGCCAAATACACTCCGTGTCGACCATCTGAAAGCATGACGTCAACAGGAATGTATGTGGATGGCACGTATAAGAAGTGTCGCATAAAATGGACAGGATTACGAGTATTTGCTTGTTCTTCTATTTGTATCATTCGACTGGCCCCGTAGTGCAACACATATGCAGTGGTGACGTTCGCTGGCGCTTCCTGGTGGTCTTATAGGTGTCCGTGACAAACCAGACAAATGTCCGATGATTTCACTCTGACAGCCATTGAACGTAAGCTTCCATAAGACGAAGCCGCAGCCTGTATAAAAAAGGCAAATGCGATGGCCATTCAAAAGAAATTGATCAGGCACATGGCAGCTTCACGATTCAAAGGAAAGTCGTGCAATACATAGCAAAACAGTGAATAAGCCAGTAATAAAAAATGAGCAATAAGCTAAGAGCCTTCGCTTAATGCGATGGTTACGGTTAGGCCTCTCGCAAAGCACTTGTACTTTGAGATTAGGGAAGAAATGAGAGCACATCATCAAATGGAAATTGGGCATTACGGAAAATTTGGTGCAGTCAAAATGCATGGCAGAGCCTGAACCCGGCTTCAGGATACACTGCGACAGGTCAGTGCGCCCACGCGCAGGAGCACATTGGTGTGAGAATGAATAATCAAAGCTCCATTTCCGGCTAAACTGTTTCCTTCGCGGAGGTGCATTAAGAACTTCATTTTCCTCTGAAGAAACTGCTCACTTTAAAACTTTGCCCGCATGGGCATCGTCGTAGGATACGGGGCTCGATTCGCGCAAACGTTAGCCATGCTTTTTCGTTCATTCAGGACACTGAGAGAAGGTTCGTATAACGTTTGTATAAGGCTGTAATTAACTCTTTGTTGACGCATTGAATTTCGCACACACATTAAACATAATGAGATCCCAATTTGTTCTACATATGAAGATACGAAGACCTGTATCCCTCAATCTTTTGACAACAAGGTACAAACATTTGTATGCTTCGCATAAGCACCGGGAAAAAGAGCGAAAATGAGTTTTGAATAGATACTTACAAAGTTCATAATCAGTCCAGGAACTGTAAACTTTTCCCTCCGATGAGCGCTAACACCCCCCCCCCCCCCCCCTTTCCCTTTCACTTTCATTTTCGTAATATAGATAGTGAATCTGAGGTAGAGCTAAAAAAAATTAAGGCAGTGGTGCCAAGCCTGAAGGAAGTGCGGAGCTGGGCAGCCTTCTTTGTTTTTCTTCGGTTTTCTCTTTCTTTCCTTTTCTCTTTGCCAGTATTTTATATCCTTTTTTCTCTCTTTATTTCTATTTATTTCTATTTTTCTTCCTATTTTTCCTTTTCTTCCTGTTTCTTTCTATTTCTCACTTGCTTCCTCTTTTTTTTATATTTATATTTGGTTCTGCCTGCGTTACAGAAGAACCAAGCCCGGGCCCCTAAAGTGCCCCGCACTTAATATCATCATCAGGGCGCTCAAAGAACAATGAAGAACTTTAGCGCGAGCATGCGCTCAATATGACAGATGACTATACTATACGTGGGTTTGCCAGCGTTACGCCAAGCTAAATGAGATGACGATAGCATAAGCCAGACCGGGCCCCTAATGTGCTCTGCTTTTAAGAGGGAGCTCGTGAATAAGGACCTAATAATGCTTTTCAGCACTTTAGTTTTTGTTTCGTTTCCCTGTGTGTCCAGCGTGAAACTTTCATTTTCCTTATCCGGACATATACAGTCATCATGCGTTCATATTGATGCGAAGCATCTCTTTGACTAGGCTGTGTAACGCTGTCCCTCCGTCCGTGCGTACGGACGAACACGCCGCAACGCGCTCCCCTCGCCGCAAGTGTTGGAGCGGTGCCAAGTAGGTCACGCCGCAGCAGCGCGCACTGCGAGGGGAGCGTGACGTCACTCTCTCCCTCGCCTGCCGCGCGCTCGCCCCGAGCGCTGTCTCGAGGAGACGCTGACTGATTGCGGCGAGGCGTGTCGACGCGCGCCTCTTATAGTCGCGGGAGACTTCAACGTTGACGTCAGCGGAGGAGGAGGAGAATGGCTCGTCGATTACATGCGTGACGTGCACTCGCTGAAGTGCGTGTCGGCGGAACGGAAACTACCCACCACGATAAGGGGAACCTGCATCGATCTGGTCTTTGCCAACTTCGACGTCGAATGTCTGCAGGAACCTTTCAGCGTGCACTTCACCGATCACAAGGCCGTGGTAGTCAAGGCGAAACGCGCGCCAGCTCCGGTCCAGCGCCCGTGTCCACTCTGAAGAAACGACAAGATCCTACGCCAGCCATAGCTTCAAACGAATCTTCCAGCGCTCACCGCAGCACCCGCGTTAACGCCGTTCAGCCCGTGACGCCACCCGTGCGCAACGCTGCTGCTTCGCATCCCATCAGGGTTCCCTTTGGGAAGATGGTGTAAATTTTTTTTAATCCGTATAAAGATGACTGAGAAGGAGAAGATGACAAAGATGACTGAGAAGGAGAAGAGGACGAAGAGAGCGCGTGCCGGTTTATGATTATGATAGCTTCTGTTCATCCTACCCGGATGAACAGAAGCTTCTAGAGCTCTGCTCTTAAAACTCTTATCTATTCTCCAAAATTTGGACGAAATTTCGCGAAAGCAACTTCCTATAACTATCTGCCTTATGCTTCCGGCACATTAGGAAATTATGGATGCAGCTCAAATTTGGTTTCAAATAAGCCAGTTTGGGGTTTAAGAAATTAGGGTACACCAGGAAACCATTAACCCTTGGGAGTAGCGTGCACCTAACTGTGAGACGAAAACCAAGCGGATGCGTAATAAATTTGCACCGTGCGCTTCATCAATTGCGCGTTCTGAGGAAAAGCTGGATAATCATTTATACGAAAGCTAATTACATTGTCCAAAAGAAAAAAAATAAAAGCCCCAGTATTGTTGTTCCAGTGGGCAAATATTAAAACAGAAGAAATTTTGAAATGAGCTGCAATCATGCATCTCTGGTGGTACCGCCGCACCATCTTTGCAATTTGGACGCATTGTTTCTCTTTCAAACTCACAAGAAGCACTTTCTCGTGAAAAGTTTGCTTTTGTATTCAGACTGTCTTGTCGTTTCTGTTTTCGTAGTAAAAGTAGTAAGAACTATTAGTTTTTGATAACCGGCTTCAAGCAACGTGAGGCGTACGCACCTAAAATTGCTTCAAGAATTCATGCTACCAAACAATAAAGTAAATCCAAATGCGTGTAAAGGAGATTCGACAAGAACAACAGTACCAGTGAATTAAATGAGGTGGCAGTCAGAAAATTCGTTCTCGTTTTCACATTTTTTGAAGTTCTTTTTTTTTTTTGACTTGGTGTATGCATGCTTTCGATTCCGGGCTCAGTTTTATTACCTACGGCCGGGGACGTAC
>JALIZH010021801.1:0-46109 GCA_030522465.1 Rhipicephalus appendiculatus | reverse complement strand
CCATGCAGTTTTTCCTGCAGCACCGCACAGGGCAGACTCGTCGCATATGACTTTCCGGTTACGCTTAGCCAAACTGGGTTTCACATGAAATGTGCCGCGTATCTATAACCATCAATGGTCACGCAGGTCAGCAGGAAACGTGCATGCACGTTTGGTGCCCCGCAGTGCGACTGCCTTGCGTGAACACGTGGATAAATAGAGAGACTGTCGATCCCGATACTCTATCGACAACAGCGGCTCCAACAACAGAAGCCACAACAACGAGTAAGTAACACAGTGTGCCTGTGCCCTTTAACTATTTACTGCAAGACATTAAGAGCAAGCGAGGAAGCGACTTCTAACACCGTTGACCGCGAGGAAGTATAGTGGAGCCATCCATCGGAAGTGTACCGCTGTCTTTTACGACAGCACGTCGTACTCCTTTTTGGCCACATGTGCCACCGATGGCGGCGCTGCTAAACGCACTACGGTGACGTCCAACAGGGGTGATACAATAGCGCTATGAGTCGTGTTCAGCTAGCATCTACCAATTTCTGTGTACGCGGGAAGTCTACAATCTACGCAGCTTCAGCAAAAAGGGACACGGTGGGCATTAACGGAAAGCTCGCGTAGACCTGTCAGCATTTCAGTCGAACGGAAGTGTTTCATTTCGCTCGTAGTTGTAGTCACATGGAATGTCGTATATGCATTTTCCCGAAGAAAGACTGGCACAATATCACTAACAACCGATTCAGCGTGAAGTTTACTTGCTCCGGGTTAGATGTTCCGCATCCGTGAACCACACAAATACAAAATGTAGTTATAGATGAGTTTATTACGACTATTGAATACGCCATGTTTATAATAATTAACTTCAGCACGATTATTTGTATCCATATTGAACGTGTCATTCCGAGAACAGCGCATTCTCAGGTTAAGAATAACATTTCATATGAGCAGTGGCGTAAATCCAAAAAGACCACAAGGGGGGGGACACACATCTTGCAATGGCGGCCATTTTGTTTTTATATGTATGCTTTATTTTTAATCATATAAAATTAAAATTATGCATTCACTTATAATACTACTACTACTCCTACTTATTATTATTATTATTATTATTATTATTATTATTATTATTATTATTATTATAAAACAAGCATCACCATCGGCGCCTGGTCAGAAAAAATAGCACTGGAGTATCCAATAGTAAGCGACATCCAAAGGCGAAGTTTCTAATAGCAACTCGTAGGCAGGCGCTAGCAATTTTTGTAGCGGCGTCATTCGGGTTAAATTATGCAATAAGTGTTGTACCACTTTTTGTGCTAATGCATAAATTATTCCCCCCTCGTGCGTACTGGCTAGAAGTACTTAGTTTCCATCGTGTGTGCCGGCTAGAAATACTTAATTTCTGTTCAAGTGAAAGTGCTTCAGATTTCAGAGTTGATTTTACCGAGAGTGCGTTGTCCTTGTCTGTCAAGAAATTCAAATATGACATTTGGAAGATAAATCTCGAGGGGGGACACTTGCATAGGGTGACCCCCCAGCCATAACACAGGGGGGTGTCAGGACCCCCCCCTGACCCCCCCCATGATTTACGCCACTGCATATGAGTGTTATGCAATAGAGATGCGCTGAAGAGAACATGTGATCGTCGGAAAACGGCAAAGCGTCTATGAATCCTGCCATGAATGAAAGTCCGCATTGTTCAGCAGCAATCCTTAACGTGCAAATGAGGTGCCGAACCTGTATTTCAGGGTCTCTTTCCCCAACATGGTATTTTTAGGCAAGGCAGTCTTAGGAAACGTCTTGGTGCTCTCGTAGTCGTCTCAACTTGACACATACCACACCAAACTTTGCAAAGGAAGACGTTAGTGTATGACGAAAACGATTAACAGGTCGGCACATGAATACCGTGGCTTTACTGTCGCGTACGTCTTCACACCTTTTTCGCTCAATCACGCGTGGTGCATACCCGTTTACCACGACCCTTGTATTAGGAGCGAAGCTCCTTAGGCTCGCACAATACCCGTCGTCGCCGTCGTCGTCGTAGGTCCCCGTCGGAACAGCTGCGGCACCGCTCCTAAACCCTCTCCCTCAGCAAGCGTATCGATCAAGGTCATGACGTCGTGCGCAGAACCGTTCGTAGAGCTCACGCAGCGCGCATACCGGTCGCACAGGTGTGGCGCTGCGGCGGCGCCGCTGCCGAAACCCCTCTCCGAGCAAGCGGACGACGTCATGCGCAGAACCATACGCAGAGTGAACGCAGTGCGCATACCAACCGCGCGAAGGTGTTGCGCCGGCGCCGCGCCGCTCGCACCTAGAGCGCGCATAAAAGCCGTGTACAGCGTGCTGCATTGCTCGCAAGCCGCTCGTACTTTGACCTTGCAGCGCAAGCGCATCGATCAATGGCGCTACACTTAGTAAAATAAAATGACTTAGACTCGCTTCTAAGGAGCTTCGCTTCATCATCAGCATTCACTTCGTGCACCCACAGTAATTTTTTATGAGTACATACCACGTTAAGTGCGAAGCATTTCTCAGCGAACTGCAGGCACTTGAGCGTTTCTATCTATCTATCTATCTATCTATCTATCTATCTATCTATCTATCTATCTATCTATCTATCTATCTATCTATCTATCTATCTATCTATCTATCTATCTATCTCGCATGTGCTGTACGCGGTGGTAGGGCTTTCCAATTCCTATGGCACATACCTACCTGAGGAGCTTCTCAAGTTTCGAACGATGAAGCACAAGTTACCGATAGCTTAAACAGCTTCACAGTAAAGATAATGAAGAGAGCGCGTGCCGATTCATGATGACGATAGTTTTTTAGCACGAAGCACTAGTTACCGACTCTTGAACAGCTTACGCTGTTAAGAGATAACGCAGCATACACCAGTGAAATATTACATGTGAAGCATTTCTTAGTGAACCAAAGACACTTTGAGCATTTCTATCTATCTATCTATCTATCTATCTATCTATCTATCTATCTATCTATCTATCTATCTATCTATCTATCTATCTATCTATCTATCTATCTATCTATCTATCTATCTATCTATCTATCTATCTATCTATCTATCTATCTATCCGCCTATGTCTAGGTGCTCTCGTAATCGCCTGCTTAACTGAGGGTGGATGAAAGTTAGTATGGGAGGGTAATAGGGTTTGACGAACATGACTGCATGGGACATGGCATGAATAACATGAAAAACCCGTCGCGTACGTCGTCAAACCCTTTCCTCCAGACACGTGTGGCACACACCCGATACCATGGGCCACGGCATGCGGGTATGCGCCTCAGGTTATAGACAGTTTATATCTACCCAGGAACGGCGAGAACAGACATTGGTGATCGGCAGCGTTGACCCGACGCATGCAAGGAATAAATATCAGGCTTCCAGCAGGGATCGAACCCAATCATTCTGCCTTGCAGTCTAGTAGTCTACCGGAGAGCCGCGCCAGGTCTCGAGACTGCTTTGGAAAATACCCTACGCAGGCGTAATGTCGGGGAAAAGTCAATTATAGTTGCTGTGCCGGCTATCTAACTTTATGAACATTACATATGTTCTCCTATGACACAGGCTTCACGACGGGTTAAACGTCCATTGTATACTTAGCGCCTTCCACTGAAGTTGGTCTACGTAGCACTAGCCAGTGCTACCATCCTCGCAAGCACGAGCGCTACGTAACAGCTTACCGCTTCTGGTGTTAGTAATACCCATATTGCTGTCGGCATTTTTACGAAACTGTAAAAAAAACTGGTTATATAAAACATATGCGACTGTTCAACATATGTCTGTGCATGCAACATTTGTACATATCTATTGGGTCATTTCGTAACGTTTCAAAATTACACCACAGTCACCGTCCCTCCGCATCCTTCGCATAACAGCGATTCCCATGGTAAGTGGGATCAGCCGGTTTTTTTTTTTGTAACAGAATTTTTACATCTTAGCGGGATAGCGTTAAGGCGAGTGTGTCGCAGAAATTCCGTTGCCGGCGTCGGCAGCGTTGCCGGTGAGCGAAAGATCTGATGGACGCACGAAATAAAAATCACACAGGTATTCTCTGAGGCAGCCAACTATTCTACCACAGAGCCCTGCCAGTAGTTGAAACTGTCTCGAAAAAAAAAAGAACCCCAAAAACACCCTTTGCAGGCATCGTCACGGGGCAACGTCAATACTGGTTGCAGTGTTTGCAATCCCCTTCCATAATAATCTGAACAAAAAAGAAAGAACATTACGCAGTGATCCACATTTGCCATGACGGCAAATGTGGATCACTATTTTTCTTCCTGATTGCGTCACGTAGCACGTGATCTAATTACGAGCTGGCAGCTGACCAATAATCCCTCGCATACCACCTGAAGGCCTAAAGCCTTCCAGAACAAGACTCATCGCTCCTTCTGGCGATGAAGTCTTCCAGAACGTGACCCGATCGCTTGTTCTGCCGATCGGGTCTCGTTCTCGCTCTTTCTTGGCCTCGCTCCTCCTCGGTTTAGGTCATCAATATTTATTTTTAATTCGTCGGCATCAATGCTGAAGAGCACTATGTAGTCAGCATAGAATGAAATTACAGGAGCGCTGGCTCGGCTCGTCTGCAAGGAACACATACAACGCGGAACGTTGGTTCACAGCGTCTTAGCCAGATGGCGTTACGAATGAAGAAATGTTAAACAAGGAACAGATAGGTGTTTATGCGGTTACAGAAACACACCTTAGAGACTTGGAAGAGCCACCACATGTTGACAATTACATTTGGGAAGGATGCAACAGGATCATATCAGAAAGGAGAGGTGGGGGGTGTTGGAATGCTAATTCATAGCAGAGCAAAATGGGATATAGTGAAGCAAACGTGTTCAGAGCACCTGTGGGTTTCGGGCACAGTAGGTGGAAAGAAAACGTGGCTAGGTGTAGCTTACTTGTGGACGGGGAATAACTGCAGAGAAAAGAATCTGGAGATAGTGAAATGCATAAGCACCGATATTAAAGAATTTGGTCATGATGCCGAAATAATCCTTCTAGGGGACATGAATGCACACATACATGACCTTGACGGATATTCAGACTCCAATGGCAAGTTATTGCTAGATCTCTGCGAGCAACATAGTCTTGAAATAGTTAACGCGGGGCCTAAGTGTGAGGGACACATCACGTGGGAAGTCGGAAACAGGCAGTCGAGCATTGATTATTGTCTCATGACAGAAGGAATCTATGACAAACTTAGAGATATGAGAATAGACGAGGAAGGCATTAACAGCTTGGGTAGTGATCATAAACGCATAACATTACAAATGGGATATAAAACTGAAAATAAGAGCCTAGAATCGAACATTGGCAGCTCATATTTAAATGAGAAACAAATAACTAATATAGCCGCAAGAGTCGAGGAAGAAGTAGACAAACTTCCAGGCAAAGACTGGAAGTATAGTGAGCTGCTACATGTAATCACGAAAGAAATAGAAAAAGAGAAGAAAACTATTTCTTGGAAAGGAAAGAGAAAGCCAAAAAGTTGGTGGAACAAAGAAATCCGGGATGCGATCGAGAAGCGACGTGATGCATCACGGCATCACAGACAGGCAAAAAAGGAGAAGCGGCCACAGGATGAAGTCAACCAAGTATGGGAAATACATTTAGAGCAAAAATCCATTGTGCAGAAATTAGTCGAGGCAAAAATTAAAGGCGAAAGTGAACGCTGGATGACAGAGATTCGCGAAAAGAAGAAGGCCGCGCCTAGGATATTTTGGAGCCACCTAAAAGCGCTAGGTAGGAAGTCTGTAACAATGCAACAACATATGGTAGATGAAGAAGGAAATCAATTGGAAGGGTATGAAGCGCTAGGTTACATACGAAAGGTAACAGCTGATTCGTTTAAAAAGGTCGCCCAGGGGATTCCCCCGGTGAGTAAAAGTATACAGAAGAGTACAACCGAGGAAGATGTAGTACTTGAAAATTTCAATTGGAAGAAGGCCGAAGGAAAAATTCCTAAGCGCACTACTCCGGGCTTAGATGCGGTTCCCTTCAGCCTAATTAACGAACTAGGACAGAGCACTAAAGAGGCACTGCTGAAAGCCGTAGAAAAGTGCTTACAGGAGAGGGAAATACCAGACAGTTGGCGAAAAAGTAGAATGAACTTAATCTATAAAGGCAGGGGAGAAAAGGATAACATTCGCTCGTATAGACCGCTAACTATTACATCGGTGCTATACCGGTTGGCGATGCAGGCAGTAAAATTAAAAATAGAAACGTGGGTAGAGCAAAATGATATTTTGGGAGAACTCCAGAATGGATTCCGAATCGACAGGCGGTTAGACGATAACCTGTTTGTTCTTACACAGTGTATAGAAATATCAAAAAATAGAAAACAGGCCCTTATACGTAGCTTATCTAGACATCACCGGGGCATATGACAACGTTAATCAGGAAATTTTGTGGGATATATTGAAGGAAGTGGGCATAGGTGACGACTGTATACAGCTTTTGAGGGAGATATACCGAGAAAATACAGTTTGTGTAGAATGGGAAGGAATAAGCAGCAAGGACAGCGTTGACATTAGCAAGGGGCTGAGACAGGGATGTCCTTTGTCCCCGCTGTTATTCATGCTGTACATGGTGAGGATGGAAAAAGCGCTAGAAGGGAGCAACATTGGATTTAATCTGTCACACAAACAGGCAGGCGCGATGGTTGAGCAGAAGCTTCCAGGTCTATTTTATGCTGACGATATTGTCTTATTTGCGGACAGTCAAGATGATATACAGCGGCTGGCAGATATATGCGGAAGGGAGGGCGAGGCTCTAGGACTAGGTTTTAGTGCAACAAAATGTGGATTGATGGTATTCAATGATCACGAAGACCATGCGGTCTTAATACAGGGCCAAGAAATACCGAGGGTAAGCGAATACAAGTACCTCGGAGTGTGGGTAAATGAGGGGGGATAGATATATGGAGGTACAAGAGAAAGCATCGGTAAAAAAGGGAAAGAGGAATGCTGCAATCATGAAGCACAGAGCGTTATGGGGATACAATAGGTACGAGGTGCTTCGAGGGCTGTGGAAGGGTGTGATGGTTCCGGTGCTTACATTTGGGAACTCAGTGGTGTGCATGAAGTCAGAGGTGCAATCTGGAATGGATGTAAATCAAAGGACTGTGGGACGCCTCGCGTTGGGCGCTCACGGGAAGACGACAAATGAGGCTGTAAAGGGTGATATGGGATGGACAGGTTTTGAAGTGAGGGAAGCTCAGAGCAAAATTAGATTTGAAGAGAGGCTGCGGAAAATGAAGGAGAGTAGATGGGCAGGGAAGGTTTTCAGGTATTTGTATAGAAAAAGCGTCGACACGCAGTGGAGAAAAAGAACTAGGAGGCTCACCAGTAAATATACGACTAGCAGTGTGGGCGACATGGCAACAAGGAGCATTAAGCGAAAAGTCAGAGAGGCGGAGAGGACTTATTGGATGACAGCGATGGAAAAGAAGCCGGCTCTCAGTGACTACCGAAAGGGAAAAAACGAAATAAGGAGGGAGAGGTTTTATGATAATTCAAGGGGAAACGCTTTACTCTTTGAGGCAAGGTCGGGTTGCCTTAGAACGCGTAGCTATAAAGCGAGATTCTGTAACGAAGAAGAACAATGTACATGCTGTGGGGGAACTAAGGAAACGATGGAACATGTACTGATTGAATGTGGCGATATCCACCCAGATATACGTGTGGACACGAGTCTACATGAAGCCTTGGGTTTTAGGGACAGCAATGGAAAGCTGAACACGTCCGCGATAGAAATAAGTAAGAGACGGTTAGAGTATTGGTGGCAGAAAAGTAGAGAGAAAGGACAAAAATGAAGAAGGGGGAAAAATAAGGTCATTCTGCCTTAAGAAGCAGAGAGATGGACCGTGAACTTATATTTTTCTTTGCTGTAATAACATAGATTTAATCAATGTAGATAATAAGGCATTAGGCCACCATAAAAAAGAAAGTTTTTTTTCGAGCCTGGTGGCAGACATGTCACCGCCCCGTTATAAAGGGGACGCTCATAGCATCCATCCATGTTGTAGAGGAGAGATACCGATCCTCGAGCAGAGCCGCCGGCGGGGTTTCTCTCTGTGGTTGCTATAACAACGGCGCATGGTCGCGGCGTCGGGCTTTGCCGTGTTTTAGCGTCTGCTCCGCGAGCACCACTCCCTGCCTCCATCGCCGCCAGTCAGCGCATGAGCTCATCAGAGCAGGTTGTCTCCGATTTCCCCCATGCCTCGACAGACGGAGGTATGGGTTGTGACTAGTCGCTGAGAGTGGCAAGAAAGGAGAAAGCATGTGCAAAAGCTGGGAAGAGGAGCAGAGGGAGAGTGCAAAGAAATGAGCCAGGCGCCCGCGTCCGCGTTGCACGGTTGTCCGCGTTGTATTGTCCTGAGGAGGAGGAGGGGGAGAGGTTGAGGAAAGGAAAAGACGCAACTTCTGGTGCCCTAGTTGGGAGCACGGCTTAGCGCCTGTAGGGGAATGGGGGCAGAGGGTACTAAAGATGTGGAGAAGAGAGGAGAAGAAGAGAAAGGGCGTCCGTGACCGCGGACGCGGCTTCTATAGCCGGTTGTCCAGTCCAGTGGCCCCAAGTAAGCGAAGAAGCGCCTTGAAGACCTGGGTGTGGTGCCGTGCAGGGAAGAGGAGGTCCCTCTGTGAAGCTGCGGGTCGACCCTGGCGACGGAGCGTGGCGAGCAAGGTGGCTCGTTGCGTTTGAAGAGCTGGGCATACCCACAGCAGGTGCTCAATGGTTTCGTCCGCCCCGCACGCAGTGCACGCAGGGGACGAGGCTCTGCCAAGCCGATGACTCCGTGCCGCAGGCCAGGAGCAGCCGATGCGTAAACGCAGTAGAAGAGACCTCTCCCTCCTGGTGAGACCCCGGTCAGGCAGCCGGGTCGGTGGTTCCATCCTGGCTACACGATCGTCGGGGTGGCAGCACAGTAGTAGCCTTCTCAATGTGAGCCTCGAAAAGTCTGAGGCGACCACGGCACGGCAGACAGAGACGGTGGAGTGATGCGCTGCTTTCGCCAGTGCGTCTGCCTGCTCATTGCCCTGGATTCCCACATGGGATGGCACCCAGTGCAGAGAAACATCGACGCCACTGGCAAGGAGGGCATGCAGCTTTGTGACAAGCAGTTGCGTTCCGAAGCCTGCCCGTTCTGGTTTCGCCATGGCCAGCAGCGCGGCTCTTGAGTCGCACGCGACAGCCACAGGGCACATTGGGGGGTTCTGCCGCCAGGATGTCAACTGCCAGGTGGAGACCGGCCGTCTCTGCGGCGGTAGAGCAGGCCGCAAAGGGGAGACGACAGGAGGCCGTCCAATCAAGTGCTGGCATTACGCAGGAAGCTGTGGCTGGGTCTGTGTCAGGGAGGACGGAGCCGTCCGTGTAAACAATAAGCCTTCCAGCCAGCTCTTCCTCTAGCTTGGAGGCAGACGCCCTGTTGGAGAGCGCAGGTGGGTGAGCGACGCTTGGAGAGTCCTCCCAGACCGGTAATGACAGCCAGTGGTTTCTCCGTTGGCGGAGGAGAAGGTATGGCTGGAGGCACCGAGATCGAACACAGCCGGCACTTAGCGGAGAGCGGACGAAACTACGTAGTGTGGATGGATCTTTGCATCGTGTGCTACCCGCGACGGATTCGCATGTGTGGAAACGCGTGGCATATTGCGTGGGATATCGTGTATGGTTTCTCCAAGCACGTTCCATGATACAAATGGAACTTCAGTGCCTTATTCCCGTTTTGCTTGCCGTGTACGATAGAAAGCTTGCCTGCGCATTGTAGAATCCTGAATATAAACCTTCTGCAACCCTCGCTATGTCGTAGTTGCTGGTGATATCGCTCTGTTCATGCTTTAGCGCGTGCACTATCGTGTTTTCTAAACAGTTTCCTTTTAGCTGTTTTGTTACCGTTCTTCATTGTTGCCGGTGCCTCGTTGACATTGTAGTTCCATAAGCCGTTGATTTTGTTCTTGTCGATCAGTTTTATTAGCTACTGGAATTTTGTTGATCTTGCGTTAGTTACTTCCATGCTTTATCCTTTTTATGAGTATTTTATGGCTTAGGACAGTTTGCTGACATCTTGCCTCGTTGCTCTACACGCAACGTCACTTGCTGCTTCAGAAGTCAGCACAGTTACGGTTTGGATTATTCCTCTCTGAAGATAAAATCTTTGTGTTCCACAACGTATTTGGTTTCCAGAGCAACCCCAAGTTCACCTCTTTTAATAGGGATGCTGTTCAAGCTGACGGTAACTTGTGCTCCTTCGTAAAAAACTATCATAATCACGAAAGCACACGCTTCTTCTTTCAGTTTACAACGAGGCTGTTTAAGCTGACGATAATATGTGCTCCGCCATGCATAAGTCCTCAGATGGGCGTGGGACATGGAAATTGGGCAAGCGTCACTACTGTATAAAGCATGTGCGAGTGTGAAACGAACACGTCAAAAAAGAGAATGAAAGAGATAGAAGATAGAGAGAAGGAAAGAGAAGGAGATAGGCAGGAAGCAATAGGAAGAGAAAAAATGGGGAGAAATAAAGGGAATAAAGACATAATCAGATAGAAGGACAAAGACATAGAGAGAAAGACATAAGAAGAAACAGACACGAAAAACTGGTGAACAGAGAGGGAGACAGAAAGAGAGAAATAGAGAGAAACCAAGAACGAGACAAACAAAAGATAGAAAAAGAAGCGGAGAGAGAGAAACAATGAGAAGAAAGAGAAATAAAGGGAGAAAGGGCGACAAACACGGAAATAGAAAGAAACAGGTACAGAAAAAGAGGTACAAGAAACAGATAAAAAGAGAAAGCAATAGAAGAAAGAACGAAAAAATAAATAAATAAGGAGATGAAACGAAGGCCACCCAGCTGCGACCTTTATGCTTGGCCCCAATAGTGCGAAGCTGCGATAATATTTTTTTCCTTAGTTCATCTAGGTCTGTCTGTCTATTGTATTTGATATTGCTTTTGTTGTGGGATTCCGGGGGATTCTTGCACTCACTAACTCTATGATCAATGCATTTCAGCATGTTTGCTATATGTGGAGCTTTATATGCGTAGAATTTTGTATTTGACGGCATCTTTCTTTTTCTACAGAAGCCACAACGCCACCTCCGAAACCAAAGGTACAAGAGTCATCAGCGGATGTTTCTCATGCGATTTACGATCCAGTGGTGAGTGGCTTTTGCTATGTACCTGCACAGGCTCTCACAGATAGAAAAGCGTTCTTATGCGTGACCACACACGCGATAGAGGCAGTAGTAGGCATAATGCAGTAGATGGCGCTTCAGTAAAAAAATCACGCCATATCCACGAAGTGAATGATGATGAGTGGGCGAAGCTCGATCGTTTTCATCCATGGCAGAAAGAGAATGTGTGGTCTGGAACGCGCTTATACTTCATGGTCATCAGCGTCTTCGTCATCGTTATCACGTGTAGTGGGTACATTCCACTATACTGGAACGCGCTTATACTTCATCGTTATCACGTGTAGTGGGTACATTCCGCTATACTGCGTCATCGTCATCGTTATCACGTGTAGTGGGTACATTCCACTATACTGGAACGCACTCATATTTCATCGTTATCACGTGTAGTGGGTACATTCCACTATACTGCGTCATCGTCATCTTTATCACGTGGAGTGGGTACATTGCACTATACGTGGCTACCTACTTACTACATCTACAACTACTACTACTACTACTACTGCTACAGAGGAGGGACAGACCCACACCCTAAGGAGCTTCACCCCTAAAATTCACCGTCATATCCACAAAGTGAATGATGTTAGAGGAGCTTGCTCGGAGATGATCGGGTAACCCGCTAATCCTCCGTACACGTCTCCTACCATCATATATAGACGTGAAAACCTTGTTATATATATATTACATACACAATGTTTATTCATTGACATTTGGATGCACTATATACATTTTGATGGACTATATACATTATATATACACAAGAGATGTTCTTTTGCAAAGTACAAGAAGGGCGTCGCTCGATGAGCTCGGGCACTCGTTTCCCTTTAAAGATGATTGTATGAAAATGACGGAGCGCGCGCGCCTCATTCTCCTGTGCAGCGCCGCGATGAGCGCCCGGGCCGCTGCCGCGAAACGGGAGCGGCGACGTTTCTCCCGCTCAAGCCAGCCATCCCCGCTGCTTTGCATCCACACATGGTTCCCTTTAGCGGGAGATAGGAAAGTTTTTTTTTCTTTACAATACTGCAGGTTATGACCAAGGGGATTGAGGAGGCTGTATGACTCCGCGTTGAAGGATGTCGTCCTCCTGCTCCATAATGATGCGCACCTCTTTCGTGGAAACGAGATAAGGGCGCTGTCACAAGGGGGGAATGTAAAGTGATGTCGTTGCTATGAGTGACAGTCGTGATGCAACCCAACCAGAATTTATGAAAGTTAAAAGAAGTGATCAACATGTTAAGGGGAGCAAGAAGTTGGCGTCGACGAGAGGCGGAGAGACTGGCGTCCTGGCGGTTTCGTAAACTGCTTATCTTTCTGGCTGAAAAACACAAGTGATGACTTGGACGTTACAACGGGAGGGGTCATCGGGAACATCACGATCGCCAATGTGGTCGACGGCTTGTGCGTAATCTACGTGGAGTAAAGCAGTTGGGTTGTTGTAGTGGTTTGTGACCTATATTGTAGTTGATGCAGATGCAATAGTGAGAACAGCGAATGGATGCTGGGTAAATACAGGAGACGGCATGAACGCTGCCGCGGCGTCTGGTTGAGCAGTACATGAGAAGGCAACAATGACCGACGCTTCCGGAGACAAGCTGGTGTCGGTATCAACATAAGCGTGCGCAGTGTTCCCATTCAGGGGGGTGAAGGCTCATCGTAGCGCCCCCCCTCCCTATTAAGGGAATGTATGGGGCAGGCTTTGTAGCCCCCCCTCGTGTGCACACACGAGGGGGGGCACACGAGGGGGGGCACACGAGGGGGGGCACACGAGGGGGCACGAGGGGGGGCACACAAAGTGTGCCCCCCTCGTGTGCACACATATGGGTATCAACGATGAGTTTGAAAGTGAGGGTGGAGTGAGGGGGGGATGGAAAAGCACAAGGGACACTTCGGCACGGGGACAATCGATGAGAGCTTTATGGAGTGAATGGAAATCCCGACCAAAGATGGGATCATGAGAGCAAGATAGCAGCACAAAAAATTCCCATCGTGGAAATAATGTCTTGAATGACGACGCCGTTCGCATCGCGCCCTCCTCTCCTTTCTCCGCTATTGTCCTCTCGTTCGGCGCTCGCTTTCGCCGCCGCGTTAGGATACGTGAGAAGTCGCTTGGCCGGATGCCGCAGGAGTAAGACATGTGCGGGCTAGCACTGGCTCACGTTCGTGTACAGTGAAGGTGGACGACAGACTGTGTGCGTTCACACAGTTTATAAGCGTATGTAAAGAGTGCCGAATGTTTGCGACACCATAAATTCCACACAGAGTTGATACCACAGGAGGTTAATCGAGCTTGAGCCATTGCACCCCTTAAGTTTACTTAGGGACGCTTAGAATGTATTTGCTTTAGTTGCAGTACTGCGGCAATGTCATTACGGTCCAGCCGCTAGTTGTACGCTGATCAGAATTTTTCATGCCGCCGTCGTTGTGCATCGTCACAAAGCCTCCAACACGATCGCCAAGATCGTGTTGGAGGTTTTTCTGTCCCTGTTCATGAACATGAACACCGAAAAAAAGCCGACAACGTCGCGAGGAAACTTGAGAGAAGGAGGAGAGAGGACGGGTAATCATGTAAGGCGAGGTCCATCGTGATAATGATCAACGGAATCACGCAGTATAACAAAAATGACCAAATTAAAGGTACACTGGCACAGCTTCGTTTTCCTAGCTAATAGTTTGCTGTATTCACTTATTCAGCATCTAAACAATGAAGTGCTTTATTTCAAGCACTTGCCTACCTAAGTAGGGTGCGCCCACCGTGCGGACACAGTGTAGTGGAGGCGTAATTGTAAAATGAAGGTCACGTATTCAGAATTTGCGTTCATTTCTGCAGTTAACACCTTGTGTATGTGCAGAACACTAGCTCCATCGTGAGCATTTGTGCAGGGCTCTGCGCTTAACTTGACATAACTTGTTCTATAGAACAAGCTATGTCAAGTTAAGCGCAGTACTATAGTACTGTGTTCGTAGTGTCAGTGCGCGGCGTTGCGAACGTAACAGCGTCAGATTTCGCATACAGCGCTTAATATGACCTTCTCACAGTCACGCAGTGCCTTTACAGACGTCACGCACGGAATACGAAAACTTGCTGGTACTGGTCGGCACCTTATGCAGATTATGCTACCTTTTGCGCAATCACCATCGTTCACGTGATTCCCATGTGGTGTTTTCAACAGGCGGGATATGACCTCTACTGTCTCGATCAGCATGGAAAACCTTACCGCGATGGAATGGGATGTGTTCTCATTCCATGGACTGTAAGTACCAGCGCTGTTACTGGATTCTTTATTGCAATGAATAAAGCAGAAATTAGAAATGGGTTTATCCTAGTTGTACAAAGGAAGTGCCATGCATGAGCGTAACTGCAACACGACCAACCGTGGTGGATGTGCTGTCAATTTGGCATAGTGCAGTACTGGCACGTGTAGAAGGCAGCTTCACATTTAGCTGAACACTGTAAGACTCGCACCACCATTCAATTTATTCGAGCATAACTGGAAAGCGCTCAACATAAGCAGTAACATGATTTCGTCGGAAATCTCGCGAGGCTCCCTGCATTTACCCGTAATTTTTGCGCTAAAGAAGAAGTCATGCCAGACCATGCACATTGCTAAGTTATCCCTGTGTTTACGCTTTCGTGAAGGGGTCGCCCAATTTCTTTGTAGATACGTCTATTTCATTGCAGCATTTTTTCCTCGATCACGGATGAACCCTGCTGTTGAAGAGGATGCCTTGTGATGAACAGAAGTATTATTATTCTTTATCTTGAGAAAACGAGCCCTTTATCCATGCCTTTTCTGCGTTCGATCATAGCGAGGGTCTCGTTCCGGCAAACTTGATGCTTTCGGTTGTATGGGAAAATTTCTTTGTAAGCTTCAATCGCCTAATAAAATCACATGCTACGTGGCGCTAGCTGGCAAAAAAAAAACTATTACATACTAGCCGCCATAGCTACAAGTGCTGCTGGTGTACACTCAAAATTGCCTGTGCATAAATACCGAAGATCGTGGACTGGTAAACCACCGCCGCTGTAGCTGAACTTGTATGGCATCAGACACTTCATCCGAAGGTTGCAGGTTTTGTCCCCACCGGCAGCAAAGTTGTTTTCTCATCCACATTACTTCGTGTCCATTTATGTCAAGATAATTACACGGCGGTTACAGGCAACAAATAATATCCCCTATACCTTCCTTGGCTTCATTGTCCTTTTGTTTGATTGGGTAGAATGGATGGCTGGCCTCCAATTCGAAAGAATCGAATATTATTTTCTTTTGCTTCAGAAAGGATGTCTTAGGGGACTGAACCCTTATAAATCTAAAGTACACATGTCATTAATTGATGTTTTATTAAATACCATTTGATACAACTGTGAATTATCCTTACGTTCGAGAAAAAAATACAATTTTCTGGCTGGATATTTCTCTATTATATATTCTATGATTTAATTCCTTGTCTAGCTCAACAATTTTATCAAAATAGAAACTATTTGGTAAAGTACCATCAGGAAATCAATATTTTGAATATGCCAATGATGGAATCTGCGCGTAGCTCTTACTTTGCCTGGGAATTCAGGAAATTTCGGGATACTCTGCTTGGCACGCTTTCTTATTGTGTTTTACATAAAAGTATTAATAGCCAAATCTACAGCTCAAGCTAATCCTTGAAGTCTGATAATATAAAGAATATGATTATTTATCATGGTTCGTCAATGTTCTGAAATATCTTTTGAAGGAGTTCTTTATTTGTTGGTAATCTTGCAAGATAATGCTGCAAAAATTTTGCATTGTTTTTACGAGACAATTAAGTCAAATTCTTTTCTTGTTTTCCACCACTATTTTCTGCCATATTCATCCCGAACAGCTTCCCCAGACAGCCTAGCCATACCCAGCTTTGCTGTAGAAGCTTTTGTTTTTGATAATGTAGGCCCCATATCCTATTACATGTTGCAGTGTTTCTTCGCACATTACAAGTGTTTGAAAACAAGAAGTCTTTGTTGCGATGAAAACTTTAGGAGCTCTTCATTGTTCAAGCTCGTGTGAGGTGCAGAAAATATCACCAGGATCTAGTCTCGGGCAGTGAAGACCAAGAAAGTACGACACGGCGGGTTGAGGACAGATAAGCTCTGCCACTGGTCGCAACCGCCGTCGGGAGGAAGCGGCTACGGATGAAGCTGCGATAGCGGCTTGACTAAAACAACTTACGGCCCTAAGGTGACGCAGGCATTCTCGTATTGCATTATTAGTGGAGTCAGAGAGGCCGCTGCCGCAACAGCAGATTAGCAGAAAGTTAAACAGAAAGTTGAACAGGAGACCAGCAGAAGGTCGAACTCGGCTTTCGCTTTCACAATCTTTGAAAGTTCAAAGCATCCCACGAAATTTATTTGTTTGCACAAGGACGTTCGCACACGGCGGAATATCGGCCACTGATGTTCATGGCATAGCCTCCCCATCTGAGAACCCGGTGTGACAATCGGGAAATTTTGTACAGCTCACGCTCCTTGCCCTTGCGGGCAAAGTCCCTCGTAATTCCTTCTTGACGCATCATTTGTGCATTGGTATATTACTAGTCAACGTAATTTTTTAGAACATCGGATTTTAGCACATTACTGCGACTTATTTTATGCCCACTGGAGAGCCGTCTGAAGTCTTTTTAGCATTTCGTCAATTCATTCAGAAATCACTTTTTAAACGGCGCGAAAAGACAAAAACACAAGTAAGAAACACACAGAACAAGACGAGCGCAGTGTTCTGTGTGTTTCTTACTTGTGTCTTGGTCTTTTCAGGCAGTTTAAAGGCCTACTGCAACGAAATTGTGCACACCTGAAAAAGCCGTTTTTAGGCAGTCTAGCTGGAGATAATGCTAGCTGCCAAATTTCACCGTCGAAATTCAAGTGGTTACCTATGAAAAAAACTCGCCAACAACGCAATTTTCAATATCGAAACTAGAAAAAACGACGCCATTACAGCTGACCGGAACTGACGTAGACAGCAGCACGACAGACCGACCGATGCAGGCGAATCGTCTGCTCTGCGCTCCGAAGTATGCGCTTCGAGGCCGCGGCACAGCTTTATCTTTAGTTGGTAACGAAAAAAACAAACTATGTAAACATGAACCGTGAAGGATACATGATCATAAAAAGTTCGTTAAAGCGTGTCTCTAAATAACGACTGCCCGCTTCGCGCCTACCGTCTCGTCCTGATGTGAGAACTTGCTGGTTAACCATAAATGATGCTGCTGGTTTACGTTTCGGGTGTTCTCGTCTGGTTGATAGACAGCGGACGCTAAGACGGCGTTGTTTTCGATACCGATACTCGGTTTGACACTCTCCCATGTCTACCGAAAGCGTCCCTGAAACACTTGGCTGACTGCGCCCGAAGTGTATACACATTAAATGTAACGTAGCACAATTAGTTTTTTTCTATAATAGGTTTATGTGCTTGAATTGCTTTGAACCGAGCAGGATGGCATTTCTGTCGAACTTTGCTGCCTTGACAAACGCGACTAGACGCGAGACCCGAGCCGATCAACTTTCAGAGCTTTGATTACTCCCGCATAGATGGCGCAGCTAGTCTAGCACTTCGTGGGGCGTCGTTTTATCGGTTTTTTATTTGGCATAGCGTTATGCTATAATTTAGCAAGCGAAACAGGCTAACGAAAGCATTTTACGTTATACTAAAGCTGTCTAATACGAATACCTCGCGTCGCCGGCTCTTATTCAAACGCTGGTCGGAGCTTCCCGCTGTTGTGTTTGCAGTGGCTGAATATTGAAGGCAGTGCATCAAGATTCAACGTTCTTTTCAGTTTCAACGGTATTTGGGCGTAGAGACACCGGTCGTGCTTATATTCGTCATCCTTGAAGTGCGCCACCTAAAGCACCACGCTCTTAGATACCTCCCATTCCTTTCACTTCACTCCAATAACCGGCATCTTTTGGAGCTCTACGTTTTTCGGAAAAGCGTGAAAGCTGGTCCCAGTTGTAACATATGTTCCAGCAGCCTACGGCCTCGCATTTCGCACCACAAAAGAGTTAACTATTCTGAATTATCCGCTCGTAGCGTGGCGTCACGCAGAAAAGGACCGGGATGCGGCTGCAAGGAGTTCTGCTCACGAGCAGTGGTGAGCTGCGATTGACGCCATTTCCGTTTGTGTCCAATATGCCCGGGCACACCGCTAGGGCTCCGCGTCGTCTGCTAGCTGACAATTAGAGCACAGATTATAAATGAAATACACGGTTGCAAGCTTTTTTCACTGTCGTTATCATTGCTTACCCGACATAAACTACACATTCCGAGCCAATTCTCCCCAAGTCAAATTTCGTTGCAGTTGGCCTTTAAGAACGTATAACAGCAATGAACCAACTAGCCTGCCAGAGCGTATTGCATTAAAAACTCATAGTCGCGAACTCCGCGCCATTTGGCCGTCATCTTTGGCGTATAAATACACTCACCATCAATTTCAATATGTTTATGCGCCTTCAGGTATATTATTAGAAATTACGTTTAGTGCGTTAGTGTGTTTTGGCTCTATGAGGCTGGTGACTGAAAGTAAGTTGAGCGCATTACTGAGCAATATGCATTACTAACGTGATAGCGTTCAACAGCTAGTTGCGCAGGAATTCCAGTGTCGGTGTGAGCGAAAAGGCAGCTTTGGCCGTTAGCGAAAATTCGAGGTAGATGCAAATAAAGATTTGAACCGGAGGGTATTTGCACTTTTGCTCTCCTAGAGGCACACTTTAGGGGCGCAATGCAGTATGGCCCGAGTTTGGCGAAACTCTGGATCTTTCCGAGCTTTGGCGACACCCCCTTTTTGAACGTTCCAACAGTGCGAAAAGGTCTAATCCAGCCCTCAGCGGGCACTGCGTTCTATTGGTTACGATGGAACGCGGCGTCACGTCAAGGGCGGCCAACAAAGTTGGGCTCCTTGACGTGACGCCGCGTTCCATCGTGCTTCCGCTGGCTCACTGGCCGAACCTTCGCGCCAGTGAGCCAGCGCGGGCAGTACACAGAGCACGTGCTTGCTCTGTTTAGTGGTTTCGTCGTAGGCGATTCCCGCACCTGTGTTCACTTTCTACGACGGTTTCGCTGCGTTGCGGCAAGAGAAATGTTGGGGTGAGGGACGCACGGCCGTTCCGCCATGTGTGGGCATCAGGAGGGGCCCGCGCGTGAACAAAGAGCCTCCCCGGAAGCGCGTGTCGTTTGTGACTTCGGGGAGAGACATGGGCCACAGGTAGCGCGGCACGAAAGTGCTTTTTGCATGGTGAGCGACACTCCGGAAACAATTTACGTTTTTTTTTTTCATTTTTTTCATTTATTTACCCTAAGGGCCCAAAGCGGGCATTACATAGGGGGGGGGGGATGTAACAATTCATATAAACATCGAAAAAGTGTAATACAAACAAAAACAGGCAAGGAAAAAGAAAATGCTGAAGAGAAATAGAAATTGCCAGTAGTTACACTGCTTCTCAACCTACATCATCGAACAGCATTTCCTACGTTATACACAAAATAAACTTAGATCATGTGACCTGCATATTCGCGCATCGTAACAGTATGTCAAGGAAGAAGAGGTTCTGCTGGCAATGTTGCAGCGCCGGACCAGCCGCATCGAAGAGCGCTTAACGAGAGATGAGTGCTCGTCTCGTCGGGTGTGGAGAGGCCTAAAGTCGCCTAAACTCTTCCGGTGCAGCCGGTGCTGGCGGCATCGTTAACTGAGGGGGGGGGTGGCCTGGATGCCGACAAAGAGGTATCATGGAGGGTGGGCTCGAAAGGGGGGCGGCCACGATTTGGACTAAAAGTGCTCCGCCTCTTCTTTAGATGTGAAGCATCTTATGGCGAAGCTTAATCCGGTGGTGGTGTGCGGCGTGACCACCCTTACTGCTGCATGCGCAAACCCTTTCAAAAAAAATAAAAATAAAAACCTCCTCTCCCCCCTCTCTCTCTCCTCTAGGCATCCCTCCCGCGGCAACCACACCCTCACGGCGCATGCGCCTTCCCTCCTCTCTCCTTCTACGCTCCCCCTTTCTCCTCTAGGCATCCCAGCCCACGGCGTCCACACTCCCACTGCGCATGCGCGTCCCCCCCTCTCTCTCCTACGCTCTCCCCTCTACGCATCCCTGCCCGCGGCGCCCACACCCCTCCCACTGCGCATGCGCGTCCCCCTCTCTCTCCTCTCCTACGCTCCCCGCCCTCTCTCGCCTCGCGAGGGGCCGACGCAGGCAGCGTCTGCTAGCGAGTTTCTTGGTTGACAAAACCGACTGCTCGCGCTGCACAACCGTTCACTGGCCACCCCGTATATATGGCAATGGATCTTGACCTCCGTGCTGGTGCCGGTGGGAGATTTCTCCTGTGCGTTGTTGAACAATAAAAATTTTCGCAGCGTGCGCGTTAACTAAAAGCGGACTGCGGGTCTCTGTGTCCAGTCGGAGTCTTCTGTCTCTCATTGCCCATTAGCAGCGATTGGCATGTTCCAGTAGAAAACACCGCTCCCATCACTGCGTGCTTTGCGCCTCCCCAGTTTTCTCTCCTGCGCAACGCTCCGATGAGCGCCAGCGTCAACGCCGCCGCCAGTGTAAGCGTTAGCGCCCGCTGCTTCACATCTACACATGGTTCCCTTTAGCGGGAGATGGTGTAATTTTTCTGTTATAAGATCAGATTCACTCGTTGGTTGAAATATAGCGAGGGTTTCGAACAATGGTTCCGCCCAATTTTGCGACTCTTTATAAACGAGTGTGTATGTGAGGGAGGGGGAGCGCGAGCCAGGAATCGGCCGCCGCTGGGCAATCATGTATGTTGACCCCCATCGGACTCTGACTTTCTTTGCCTTTAATAAACAGTTTTGTTTTTGAAGTCGGCCTCCCTGGTTGCAAGGTGTCTCCAGACGATAAGGAAAAGGCAGCCCGAGTAGCGGGAAACGCCGAACCTCCTACAAGCCAGGGACAGATCTTAACTGTAATTAAGCCGCATCTTGATAAGACCATGCTAATGAAGCCGTGTAAAGCTAAGACTGTGCTAACTAAGCCCATGCTAATTAACGCGACGTTAATTATGTATACGCCAGGTAAAGCCGAGCTAATTAGACCTTACTAATATGATGTTTATTACAATTGAGCCAGTTAGGATTATGGTAAATATCTCCGTACTAATCAAGACCTTGCTAATTACACCCGAGTTAATCATTGCCGTTTTAATTAAAACTTACCAATCAAGGCAAAACTGTTCAATATCATGTAAATTAAGTCCCAGCTAATTAGTATAATAAAAAAAGCCCCCACCTCCCCGAAGGGGAATCGTGAGGAAATGCGAATGCATTTCCTCACGATATGGTGGTTGTGGTTCGAAGAAGGAAAAGGCGCCTAATTTCTGCAGCCCGGTCGGGAGCACGGCGCAGCGCCTTTTTTTTTTGCTTTTTCTTGTTTTTTTTAATTTTTTTATTTATTTTTAAATTTTTTTTTTCATATATAGCTCCGCCGCAGACCGCTTTTAGTTAACGCGCACGCTGCGAATTTTTATTGTTCAACAACGCACAGGAGAAATCTCCCACCGGCACCACCTTGAAGGTCAAGATTCATTGCCATATATACGGGGTGGCCAGTGAACGGTTGTGCAGCGCGAGCAGTCGGTTTTTTCAACCAAGAAACTCGCTAGCAGACGCTGCCTGTGTCGGCGTCGCGAGGCGAGAGAGGGGGGGAGCGTAGGAGAGAGAGAGGGGGGCGCGCATGCGCAGTGGGGAGTGTGGACGCTGCGGGCAGAGATGCCTAGAGAAGAGAGGGGGGAGCGTAGGAGAGGAGAAGAGAGGTGGGACGCGCATGCGCAGTGTGGGGAGTGTGGACGGCGCGGGCAGGGATGCCTAGAGGAGAGAGGGGGGAGCGTAGCAGGGGAGAGAGGAGGGGAGGCGCATGCGCAGTGAGGGTGTGGTTGCCGCGGGGAGGGATGCCTAGGAGAGAGAGAGGGAGAGATGAGGTCTTTTTTATTTTTTTTGAAAGGGTTTGCGCATGCGCAGTAAGGGCGGTCACGCCGTACACCACCACCACCGGATTAAGCTTCGCCATAAGATGCTTCACATCTAACACCTGCCGGCGCGCACACCTCCTCAACCTATCCTCCTCCTCCTCCTCCGCGGACAACGCCGCACAACGCCAACGCCGGATGCCTGACATAGCCCGACTATGAAATGCATTCGCATTTAAAATTAAGACCGAACTGACGCGGTCTTCACTTCAAAGCAGACTGAGTAGACGACAGACTTAAAAAGCTGGAAGAAGCTAGGTGATCCGAAGCTCCTATATGGCTCCAGCCTTGCACAATTAGTGCAAGCTGACCAAATTATTTTATGTGCAAAGAAGATGCTCCTTAGCGTACACCGCATGAAGCGCTTGACAGTCACACCGGCACCATGACAGTCATGAGTTGAACTGGGACCTTCTCAGAATCAACGAATTTGTTCACGCGCCAATCAGTTTGATTCACAGACGCCCGCGGCGAAGATCGGGTCCACCCACCGCATTTGCTCTTGCTGAGGAGCTGTGCTCACGCCGCAACGCCAGCGAGCGGCACGATTCATCTATCAGCTTTGTAGCGCAGACTATGCACACAGGCACGAAGAAGTAAAACTTATATTACGTGGCTACGATGTCTTGCATTCTCTTTCACCGCGATCACGGCGTACCACTCATAGCCGCTTTGCCGCCATGATGCGAGCACGCCTGGTGACAACCTGTCCGTATATTTATCTGCAATAGTTGATAGACACGAAACGAGCTGCACGAGAGTGCTGCGTGAGTACCCTTGCTCCCTTCGAGAGTGGAAATTTCCATGCTGCAGGGGGAACGAAAGAACTCGCTCAAAAGAGGACAAACGCCCATGAACGCGCCTGTGGGAGGCACGATGTTCAGTTGGCAAAAAGCGCTGCAGTCACGCTGACTTCGCTGCATTGTCTAAATGTTGACTGGGTGGCAGCACTGACGTGTTCGCACGCGGTGTTTCTTTTGATAACCGCCGCAAATGCCCCACGTGCGTTTGTGACGCCACGCTCGTTCTTGTAGCCGTTTTTATCAACGCTGCTATCCCGCGCTCTGCTCTCTACGCGTGCCATGACCGCCGTAGTGCGAGCTCGGAGCAAACTCGTGTGCCCGAGATGTTCGGGCCATCCGGCATAGCACCCTATGTCTCCACCGAGAAGCAATGGCAGGCTAGCGATTGGGAAGGCGATATGAACACAATCCGATCAGACTATCGCGTTATATTCTTGTTCCCGACGCCTCCGAGAGAGACGGGTGCGCGGTGTGGCCACACCATATCTTGGAGGCGTTGCAATGGTGCGCCGCGTCTTTCCCGCCATTTCCGAGAAATAGCGTGACCACGCCGTGCGGATGTTCCCTTACAAACACGTAGTGGGTGCATCACTAGTTACCCATAACAAGGGGGCGGACACATTCGTCGACACGTTCTTTTACTGAAATGTAGGGGGTGCATTGATACTGGAAAAAAAAAGTAGCAGGCGTAGGCGTTCCCTCACGCCACCGGGCTGTCGACGCGCTTGTGATGGATTCTGTGCATTCGCAATGACTTTGACTGAAGTGACAGAATGTGTCGCTGCAGTGTGTGTGCGCGTGTGCAATGAGTGAACTAAACGCGCAGGGAACGTAGAACAGAGGTGCAGGGCACCGTCTATAGTATGTCCCAACAGTGCATCTGCGCACAATACTCGCTCGCGCTTTGGGCACACGGTGTTGAGGAGGGCGGTTAAAGGGGTCATGAACCACCCCTCGCGCTTGGCGTGAAACACCTTGGAATGACACCTCCCAGAAATACATAGCCGAAACAATTTTTCGAAAAGCTCAAGTAGGACCGGAGATACAGCGATCGGAATATTTGCCTAACGGCTGCTGTTGGGAACTCATAGTTCCGGTCGGCTGCCTGTCGTTGCGTTGTAGCAGCTGTAGCTGTGCGGTCTGGCGCGGTGCCTCTACTACGGGGGAACTGGATGGCGCTTCGACCACGCGCCGCGCGCGTGCGGGTGAAGTTGGTGATGTAACCGCAAGCCGCCGTTTTGTCCTGGAAGCGAGCGCGCGACCACTCGTTTGCTGTTGGCGGGCCAGCATTTCTTTTCTTTAGTTTAGAAACAATGCCTGCCTGTAGCGCTGTAAACTGCTCAAGCTGACTAGGAAAGTCATAAAGGGAAGACGTTTCACGGGGAGGTACCCTGAAATCTTATCAAGTTTTGCTCGTTTTACTATGAAATAAGCAGTGAGGTATGATTCGGAATCACCTGCATTTTTGTAAACTCCCCCACAGAATGAACTCGCAGGGCAGGCTGCGCGTAATCCTTCGCTGTCACCATATCTTGGCAATATAGCTGGCTACATTGTAGGCTTTCTGTGTCTGAATCTGCGGCGGCGAATCCCCCGTGTGAGGTACTACTGGTGTAGCATCAATAGCATCGGCGTCGCATAAATCGGCAGATAACGCTCACGTTTCCTCACGAGCGTAGGCGCCACGATGCATGCGCTCATTACGCGCTACCCTGTTGGAAAACTCAGTGGTGCTGTCCCAGTGCCATACATAATTATTTGACCTGTGTGGCGCAGGGTACTGGGAGGCGGGCACACTGCACGACGCCCGCTCGACGCTGGCCTGCGGCACACCCGTTTTGGGCCGAAATCGGGCTTTTAAATTACCTTTGAAAATTCTCGTCAGGGCCAGATTGTAATTCTGACTAAAACATAAGCACTTCGACGCACACAACCAGACACACACACACACAAACACTCAGACAGACACACACACACACACACACACACACACACACACACACACACACACACACACACACACACACACGCACACGCACACACAATGAGTAAAATAAAAACTTTCGAATCAGCGAGGCTCGAACCCAGCCCGTCGACGCACACTGCAATGTGAAGCGGCGACGCTATATACCGCTACACTACACTTCAAAGACGGAACATGGTGTTTTTACTTTATACCTGATTCCGGTGGCCTGTATTTTCGTCACCTTGTTTAGAAATGCAGACTTCTGTCCCCCAGTGCTGCCGACAACCTAACAGAATATAGTTCATTCGTTTGTTATGTAATGCCCAGGATCAGAACGTCCATCTGGCAGGTTTTCTCGAAAAACATGATAGCGTAAGCACAGATGCGAGCTGCATTCAACTTCCAAGCAAACTTCTATCTGCGCTCGCTCGAACGTACGCGGGTGCGCTGAGCTCACCAGACGACAGCTGGCCTCTACCGGAAGTCAGTCATCTTTTTCGAAACTCGCAACGAAGTTTTTCCATATTTCAGCCTGTTTATTTAACCACAACAACTGTTATACACAGTGTGAACGGGAACAAGCGCGTCTGAGCCAAACAACGCTTTCGATTTATGTCGGGTATTAGCCAATAATCTTTTGCGACGTAGGATGACAGAAACGTGACGTCCGATGACAGGCGCCCGCCCACCGACGAGTGTGAGAACCGGCCTCTGTTTGAAAAGAGGGCACCTGAGAAAACAGCAACTTGGCGCTCCGCTTGTAGCCTTTACGCGGCGCGCACGGCTGCCATTTTTGGCTGAGCAGTTCATAGCCTTGTCTGCTTTCCGCAGGATGTGTTTTTTTCAACAAGCCCGAGGGGTGCTTCATAACCCCTTTAAGGTATGTCGTGTGTGTGTGCGTGTGGATATAGTTATCGCGATCAACTCTTAAAGGCGAAGCTTAAAGGCACCCCCAATTTCTTTTTTCGACAGTCGCTGTGGCAACGGCTGAGACTTCGCTACTGGCATTGCACGTGATATTAAACGTTAGTGGCCTATGTCAACAGATTGGATTTCAGCGTACCGTTGGGGCGATTTCGTAATGTTTTTGCAATGCGGTAATGTGTTTCAAAACCGAAAAAACATTTATGTATAAGTCATTCTGGTTTTCTTTCACAGGACTATAAAAACCAGCATGGAGGAATGAGTCGCACCTGCCTGGTTGGAAAGTGCCTAAACGGTCGTTGCACTGTTGATGGGTTCTACGAGTGCGCTACGTCGTAATATACATAGAAAAAAAGCCGATAATAAAATATTAGATCAACGCCTTTTTTCTCCGAAACTATGGCTTCTTCTTGCTTCCAGTGTAGTCAAATGCAGTTTGTTGTTCTTCAAATAAAGAGCTTGCGCAGCAATTTATAGGCATACTCATGTTCGCAATGCTCGAGCGATATCGAAGAAACCCCATTATGCTGCCTAATACAATTTTTTCCTCCAGAATGTCTTGAACTGCTTTCGAATTTTCAGATTCCTGCAAGTATGCCAGCAGCAGTGCACGACAAAATACCGAATCCTGACACAGTGATACGCTTCAGAATATATGGCACTCGGTGCATAGAGTTGAGTCCATGCAGAACATTTGGTTAATGAGAAGACGCTGATGCACTGGTGTATTCGGCAAACAATTTTGAATGCCATGTGAGCCGTCCATTCCCCGCCAGGTACCTTTAGGTTTGAATGTTGCGAACAACCTGATTTAGCAAAGTTAACTGGAACCCAAATCCCATTTAGCAATACTTCCTTACATAAACGAACTAAAATGTGGTGATCTATTTCAAATTTTTAGAGAAAAGGGGTTTTTCTCTGAGCATGAACTCTAAAGCTACCGGGTTAAAACATCGAGTCACACTTGTCACAACTCCTGTTTTATTTTTTTCGAGGCTTCATGCCGTGTCCATCCACGTATCAACGGACATGACAGTCGGTGGTGCTCTTGCGTACCAGATGGGGCTAGAGGCGGCGGGGGTTTTTTGTCTCTGTGATTGCTCTCACAGGAACTGTACGGGGGTTACTATCGTTATATGATGATTGATACGACAGATTGCCCTGATGGTCGCCACGGAAATTTCTTGCGCGGTTTTGCTTGCATAATCACTGCATTCGTTCTCCCTGTCTTCGCTTATCTACAGGCTGTCATATTTTCACGTGACCGTCTACCTGGCCTGCGTCAGCCGCACATGGGGGCTCCATCTGCAAGCCTCGCTCGCTGACTTTTCACACATGCAGGCGTTAATGAGCAGCAGATATATTTGCTCTGGCAGCTTTCGCACGTCGCTACGTTGCAACTTAGGATGTAGAAGGAAGGAAAAACGCATTATTGAATTCCTAGAACATCCCCACATAAAGGGGCCCTGAACACCCATTATGCGTGTCGTTTTATCGGCTGTTAGCTTGCTCTTGGTGTTGATGAATGCTGCGGAACCAGTGAAAGCGGCGAAAGCAAAGCCTTCGGTATTTTAATTTGTTTCCGAAGTCGGTTTCCGCGCCGACAGTAGCGTCAATTTCCTCGGGCCATCGAGTATACCTACATGTTTGGCCTGGTGGTCCCGACGCGGCAGTCGCCCACTGCGCGCTAGGGCGAGTCCCGCAGGACCTCATTAAAGTTACTTCAATCAATGGAGTGTACCGATCGATGGCGGGGAGGTTGTTTCGCGAGCCAGAAAGGACGGACCACGTAAGTTAGGGGTCTCAAACACGCGGCCCGCGATGCTCTCACTTGCGGCCCACGGCCGACATATGGCTATGTTCGTCCCATATATTTTTTTTTTCATAATAAGCACATTCGTGACCTACACAGGCATGACTGGTCTAAAGCATTGTTTTCGTCAGACACCCCATGTGGTCACCATTTTTGAAGCGTAGCCGTGAAAAAAAAATCACAGCATATCCACGGAGTGAATGATGATGAGTGGGCGAAGCTGCGGAGGTTCATCGCTAAACCGTGAATCTTCCGCGAATTCTGCGCAGTACATCATCAACGACGTGAGATCGGGCGCGTTTATACTAAAGGGTCGATGAGAGTCATGGCGACTTGCAGCTCACTTTAATTTTACATGTACGCTGTGCATTTTTTTTATTGTTTAATCACGCACAGCAGACATCTCACACAGGCACTACCTTGGAGGTCGAAATGCAGTGCCTATATATACGCGGTGGTGAGTGAACGGTTGTGCAGCGCGAGCAGTCGGTTTTTAAATGCGAAGCATTTCTTAGCGAACTTCGGCGACTTTGAGCGTATCTATCTATCTAGCTATCTATCTAGCCGCCTACGACCTTGTGCTCTCCTGGCCGTATCGTTAATGGGATTTATACCAAACTTGGTATGTCATAACATGACTGCATGACGAACATAAATGGCTGGTCATATCATGAAAATCATGACTAACTTGTCATGAAAAGTATGATTTACATGCCATGCTAATGGCGCGCTCGCGGCCGTTTCGTTAGCTTGAATTACAGCAAATTTGGTATTGTGTGACGTGACTGTATGACGAACATAAATGACAAGTGGTAATATGGAAATCATGACATGTCATGTGCGACATGACTTGCATGCCACGCTCATGGCGCGCCCGCGGCCATTTCGTTAGCTTGATATACACCAAATTTGGGACTGAGTGACGTGACTGTATAACGAACATACGCGGCAGGTGGTAACATGAACATCTTGGCATGCATGTACTCTACAACGCCATTTACATGCCACGCTCATGGTGCGCTTGCGTCCAGTTCGCTAGCTTGATATACACCAAAATTGGTATTGCGCGACGTGACTGTATGACGAACATAAATGACAGGTCCTAACATGTAAAACATGACACGCAAATTATGTAAAACATGATTTGCTCCTTCCTGGCTGCTTCGCATTACATCGATTCCCACAGTGCGTGGGATCTGCCGGCTTTTTTCAATCAAGAGGCTGCCGCGACGCTGCCCCGCGTCGGCGCAGCGAGGCAAGATAGGGGGGGGGGACCGTAGGAGAGGAGGAAGAGGAGGAAGCGTAGGAGAGGAGAGGGCGATACATATCACGTACTGTCACAGCGCATCGTCTTGCTATAACAGCGCCATCTATCATCTTTAATCATCAACGTATACGGAAAACCACTGACGCCATCTAGTATATCGTCACCCAACTGCATTTTGCATGCATCTCTATGGGACAGCGCCATCTATTGTATGCTAAGGGAGACGCTACTGGCTACTCAGGATGCATCGACTACCGAGAACCGCCCAGGTGATGCCATAAGGAGCTTCGCCCCTAAAATCGCATTTGCACGAAGTGAATCATGACAAGTGGGCGAAGCACTGGGGATCGTTCTTAGCGGTAAATGACCCGTGATATGCCCACTCGCGCATGTAAATGAGTGACAACGCGTGTGGTACAGTATATACAATGTGTTTTCGCCGTTGAGCCACCGCTTCCCGCGTTCTCAACTCCGGGGTTGCAGCTTGTTGTCGGCGTTGCCGTTTTGCCTTTCGCGGGCGAGAGCGCGTTCACGGTCGTTTTCATCCATGGCAGAAAGAGAATGTGTGGTCTGGAACGCGCTTATTCTTCATCGTCATCAGCGTCATTGTCATCGTTATGACGTATAGTGGGTACATTCCATGTGCTGTGCCGTGATGGCAGAAAGAGAATGTGTGCTCTGCAACGCGCTTGTTCTTCATGTTCATCAGCTTCATCGTCATCGTCATGGCGTGTAATGGTTACCTTGCATGTGCTGTGCCGTGATGGTAGCGTCATCATCATCGCACTAGCGTGGGTACACCGCGGGACAACGGGACAGTGATGTACAAGCCTTGACCTTAAGGAGCTTCGCCCCGTAAAACAGATTGCAGAATCGGGCGTCCAGATTTTACTCATTTTGGAGATCGGTATTGACATGTAGTTGGATGAAATCCTGGCCCCAGGTCTTCTTCAGAAATGACCCGTATATGGGAAAGGTTTTCTTTTCAATGGTAACGTTTGCTGACAATGTGTACGAACTAACCCAGCTGCCTGAGATGAGTTTGAGACCCCTGACGTAAGTGATGAATGAAGAAGCGCGAGCGAGTTTATCACCGCTTTTCATGCTGATATATTTGCTCTCTGAATCTTTTAAATGCATATCCCACTAATGATCTAACCCTGATATACCGCCAAAATTGACGTTGCCGTAGCGTATATTTGATTTGCAGAAGCTGCCTCGCAAGCTGCGACACAACAAAGTGTGGTACGCACCGCAGCCAACCATAACTTGAGGTTTTAGTAGCATCCTGCAGGGCATGAGCAGTTCAATTCTGCTGTTGTTTTCTCGTCAGTCAACTCAACGTAGACTTATTTTGGGTCTTCGCTAAGCCCGGAAGGCCGGAGAACGAATGCGATAAGGAATCCTCAGAGCAGCACGTAGAGTAGACGACACTGATTTCAGTGATGTGGCCACAACTTTGTAGTGTTAGCGGAAATCGGAACACAAGTCTAGCAACAACAGTCAGGATGGCGCCCGCGATGGAGGCGGTCATCACGCACGTCGCGAACTCTTTCTTTTTTTTCCTTTTTGTCAATTAAATAGTTATTTCCTTGAAATCTGTGTGTCTCGGAAGAAGTTTCAACATTTCAGAAGTGTGATTGAGCGAAACCTTCGTGGTGAAAGGATCCTGAAAGCCGATGCCGGAGGATTGCACCGACGTGATGCCTGCTGACATTTTTTTCAACCAACGCTTCGTGAGACGCCGGTGTGACGTCTTGAAACGCACTCGCGCACACTCTGTGTGATGTCCACGAGACGCAACGGTACCGTCTTCGTGAAGTACCGACTTCGAAAAGTGAATCTTCGTGCTGCCTCAGAAAAACGTGTGCGGACGCTCTGTGTAACGCCTGCGAGACGCTCTGTGTGACGCCTGCGAGACGCTGTGTGTGACGCCTGCGAGACGCTCTGTGTGACGCCTGCGACACGCTACGATACCGTCTTCGTGACTGATCGATATCGAAAAAGTGAGTCGTTGTGCCGCCTCAGGAACGTGTGTGCGGACGCTCTGAGTGACGTCGGCAAGCCCAGCCGTTCAGACGTTTAGCTGGAGGTGAAAAAAAACTGTGTACGTTCAGGGAGACGTCTAGACAACCTCGAAGATGGCAGACGGCGGCGGAACGCACGAAATGATGCAAGCTCTGTTGGAGCAAAACCGGCGGTTACTGGAGCTTTTTGAGAGGAAATCTGAGGCGTTCCACGTTATGCCGGACCTGAATAAGGCTATCCACGATTTCGACGGTGAGGGCTCATGCCACGAAGCCGGGGCGTGGCTGAAGAGTATCGATTCCATGGCGGTCCTGCACGGCTGGCCGGACAGCTTCAGACTAGAAAGCGCCAGGCTTCACATGAAGGAACCTGCTCGATTTTGGCTTCAGGCCCGTGTCGATGACCTTACTACGTGGGTGGACTTCAAGATAGCCTTCAAAAAGACATTTTTTGGCCAGACAAGCACGGCCGAATAGTGGAAGCAAATGCAGGAAAGAGTCCAGATGAAGGGAGAGTCCATCACGGCATACTTCCTTAAAGACCTTGTTATGCAAGGAATTGGGCCTCAGTATGCAGGATACCAAGGAACAAGTCTTGGTGGGGCTGCGGCTTAGAGACTCATGCATCTCTATGACAGCAAAGGAACACAAGGACGAGGACGAACTGCTGGCAGACTTGCGAAGACTGGAGCGAATAAGCGAAGCTAGAATGCAGAAGTCTCCAGGGGGGCAAGCCACACGGTGGTGACCCAGGTGTGACGACACCTCGTGCGAAGCCTCCGCCCTCAAAATATTGGACTGCCACGCGTCCAGCCGAGCAAGTGATCACAAATGCATGTGTCATAAATCAAGCAAGTGGTGGGGGGACCACCAAAGAAAACGCCAGAGCCTCCCAAGCATGATCAAACAGATCGAAAATGCTATAGCTGCGGAAGGTATGGGCACATAGCTAGAGACTGTTCAAAAACATACCCTGTTGGCAACTTCGTGGTGAACGAGAGCCCAGCAAGTGACAGTGGACCATCAAAGTCCCTAAAGACTGCGACCATCAATGGAACTTATCAGCTCTCGGTGATGACTGACCCGGGAAGTTCAGACTGTATATTGCGTCACCAATCGGCTGAAAAGTGCTGCCTACAAGTTCTGTGCAAGGCCCAAGAGTTGTATGGATTTGGGAACGCCGACACATCTACAGTGCGGTCTATCGGAACCTCGGAAGTTGATATAGAAATCGATGACGTGGTGTGCCGCAAGGTCAAGGTGATTGTCGTCGACAACAGTGCCTTACCCGTGGACATGCTGGTCGGTAGGACCTGGACGGAACAAGACCACATTGCATACCTACGCATGGGAGATGAACTCAGGATTGGTTACTGAGATGATCTTCCATTTTGCAACATTGACCTTGCCCAGATGAAGCCTTCAAAGGAACCACTTCGTGTCAGGGAGACCATTGTGCTGCCCAAAAGAATTGTGTGTTGGGTGACAGTACAGTAAAGACCGGCAGGAGTGAAGGAAATCTGGTCTTGCCTACGGGGGCTGGTAAAGGAATGCTACTTCACATCGAAAATGGGAAAGTTGAGATACCCATGTTGAACGACAAGGATGAAGACCAACAGCTAATCAAGGGGAGTTTGTTTGCTCACGCTGAACTGCTTTCAGGGAGTGGGGAGTTAACACCCGTGAGACCTGTGCTTCAGCAGAAGCCCATTGATCGTAGCATGCTAAATGTTGGGAAGGATGCCAGTGAACTGCAAGTGGACGCACTGCTGAAAATGCTAAATGAATACAGGGACTATTTGCGCTGAATTTGTCAGAGTTGGGGTGTTGTAACCAACTAGAGATGACCATCACAGAGCATCCCGGGAGCACCCCGGTCAGCTGCAAACCGTACACGACTAATACAGAAGAAAGAAAAGCGATCCAAGAAATTGTGAAGGAGTGGAAGGCGACTGCCATCGTAACCGAAACATCCTCGCCATACGCTAGGCCAGTGCTACTCGTGAAAAAGAAAAATGGAGAAAATTGTCTAGTCATAGAATATCGACGACTAAATAGCCAGACGGTGCCGGAACACTTCCCCTTGCCGAACATTGACGACCAGCTGCAACGACTCTCCGGAGCACGGATGTACTGTGTGTTAGACTGTGCAAACGGATACCTTCAACTTCCACTGAGTGAGGAATCGAAGGCCAACACTGCATTCATCACGCCTGATGAGACCGGGCAGTTTGAACGTATGGTGTTTGGGTTGACAAATGGTACTGCTGTATTTCAACATCTAAGGAACAAGGTCCTCGGATCTCTGCGTAACACTGTAGCATTGTGCTGCATGGACGACTTGCTGATTCCAGCCAAGGACTGGGAAGACTTGCTGGATCGGCTCAAACAAGTACTGGACGCCCTGCGAGCTGCTGGACTAACCCTGAAAATATCCAAGTGTGTGTTTGGAAGTGACGAACTCGACTATTTAGGCTTCAAAATCGTGAAAGGCTACCTGCAGCCAGGTGAAGTGAAGCAACAAGCTATATTGGACGCGAGCACTCCAGATGATGTTCACAGTTTAAAGAGATTTCTGGGTCTGACAGGATTTTTCAGACGATTCATTCCACATTATGCCCTGAAGGCAGAACCACTTACTTCTTTGACCAAGAAAGACACAAAGTTCAGATGGGGGAGTGGAGCAACAGGAAGCTTTTGACCAGCTCCGAAGAGAACTGACAAAGCCACCCGTCCTGAAGTTGTACGACCCTTCGGCGCCAACAGAACTCCATACGGACGCAAGTCAACATGGACTTGCGGGAATGATTCTTAAAAATGATGAGTCAGGACGCTGGCACTTGGTGTTTTGTGACAGTAAGCGCACCACTGATGCTGAAAAGAATTACCATGCGGGAAAACTGGAGTTGATGGCAATAGTCTGGAGTATGGGAAGACTTCGTTCGTTCCTCCTTGGCATTCCATTCACGTTGGTAACAGATTGCCAAGCAATTGTGTATCTGAATACGCACAAGACTTAAACCACAGATAGCAAGGTGGTTCGACTTACTTAAGAGTATGACTTCCAGGTGAAGTACCGAACGGTGACGAAAATCAGAGAACTTTATTGGTTTCCTCGAATGAAGCGCTACGTGGACCAGCACATCCGTATTTGTTTCAAATGTGTGATCACAAATGCACCGACAAGGAAGACAGCGCGCCGAGACGTAGCACACACGTGTCCAAAAGACCCTTGTATCTTCGAGACTACACCACATAACTGAGGACAATGCGCTGCCAGGAATGGCTGAGTGTTAGCGGAAATCGGAACACAAGTCTTGCAACAACTGTCAGGATGGCGCACGCGATGAAGGTGGTCATCACGCACGTCGCGAACTTTTTCTTTTTTTCCTTTTTGTCAATTAAATAGTTATTTCCTTGAAATCGGTGTGTCTCGGAAGAAGTTTCAACAGTAGCTATCGACGATAAATGTGACACAGCCCCGTAGCATGAGCCAGAATTGTGCTTAGAGGCAAGGGTTTTGTGACAAGAAATTAAAAACGTTAGTCTCACAACACGCTGAAAAGCGACAAGCGTACGCGGTGACGCCTCCTTAAACAAGTGCTTTTTGAATCGCTATTACAAAAAAAAAAGGACTGACCTTACGAATTTCCATTACAAAAAGGAAAGAATGAGTTTACTCAACGTCGACCAAATCGTCCCGCCAACTGCCATCATGAATCGAACAACAAACACACACCGCTTCTGGAGCGTCGACGCGTCACGGGCATCCACACTTGGGGGGTTTCGTCCGCTCCCCGCTAAGTGCCGACTCTGTTCGATCTGCAGCCCACACCAGAACAGTCAGTCAGTCAATGAACTTTATTTATAAAATGTCCTGAGGAGCCGATTCTCCTCAAGAGGGATGGTCGGCTGCGGGCCGCACCCACGTGGGGACAGAACACAGCGAATTCAAAGCGTACTGCCATATTTGCTTCCTGTATCGTGCCATCTATCGCAAGCACGGTGAAGCCACATCCCCGGGTCACGTCCTCCGAGACTGCGCGCCGGCAGGTTTCCCTCCGGCCGTGCCAATCGCCGCGCGTTCCACAGCGAAAAAAGTGTAGTGCATCTGGCGCGCCCGGCTGCCGCGAGAGGGCACGTTTTACAGAGGCATCAGGCGGCAGCGGAGGACGCGACAGACGAGGAAATCGCGCGACATCTCAGGGCGCATATTGGCTCTTTTTAGGTGCGAAGCATCTTACAGCCATAGTTTCTGTAAGCGCGAAGGACACGAAACACGATCGAAGAACACAGGACAAGCGCTTCTTCCCACTCTCCTTCTTTACGCAGGTGTCCTTCGCGCTTACAGAAACTATGGATCAATACCAACTAGCCCGATCTCAGTGCCATCTCAATCCGGTGGTGGTGTGCGTCCTGACCACCCCTACTGCGCATGCGCCTACTCTCTCTCCCACTCTCCTTCTTTACGCAGGTGTTCGGTCGCCTTCTATCCTATCCTCCCCCCCCGCACTGCAGCCTATAAACCCATTCCCTCCCCCATTTCAAATAAGCGCGTGTGCTCGGTCGACGAAGTCTCGCTTGAATCGTGCGGTCGCTCCGTCGGTTCCCGGTCGCTGCTGTTGTCTCGAAAGCCTCGCTACCCTCACCGCACACTCGCGTTGTCTCTCTGTAGCGGAAGCGATAGCTCGACGCCGACGCTCGGCTTCGACGGCCGAGTGAACGTATACGGAAACTTGGTGTGCACCCTCAATGCTGCTTCGCATCCCCTCATGGTTCCTTTTAGTGGGAGATGGTGTAATTTTTTTCGAGTTCCACGATGCATTTCCACAACAAAGAGAAGAAGCAGCGCACGGATGTTCCAAATGCCCTGAAGCCAAGTGTTTTTTCTGCTACTGCATTGGTCCAATTTACGAAAGGAACCACGGCAATCGCTGAGTTTTCCGATTATAGATCACTTCAAGGACATCTGTTCTCGTCCGCAGTAGTATTGCGTTATTTTGTTAATGCCCATTTCTTCGTAGCGCGATATACCCCGATTTGGGAAATATAGGGGTGTTCTAGCATCATTCATGGCTCGAGACAAGTATGGGTAGAATCTGGGGCAATTCTCGTCGGAGAACGATATGGTCCGGCTATCATGAGGCATTGCTTTATTATTTGATCGCGCACAGACATTTATGAGGTGGACAAACTGAAGCATAGGTAATTTCTGCGTTATAAGAAGGCCACTTTCATATTAATTCGTTATGAACCACGTAAAACCTACCGCAGCGATTTTCAAAATCCTGCAATAATAAAATAAGAATTCAAATACGACGCACCCAAAACTTCTTATCGAATGTTTATTGGTTGCCAGATTGCAATGGTGTACTGCACGTAATACAATGGCAGCATGCGGGTCCAATGGCCAAGCCACTCCACAATTCGCTTCCACCCTCTTGATTCTATGTGACTGTGTGAAAAGTGCACATAAACTTTTCGTACAGACCTACGCTCGCTTTTCTGCTTTGCATGTGTCCCGTTTGCATTGCAAAAACAAAAAAAAACCCCAAAAAACAAAAACAAAACACGTCATGATTTATTCGAAAAGAAAAATTAAAGTCCTTAGTGGACATATTGTCCACTAACGAAAATATGTCCTTGCATACCGCGGTCCACTAAGGCACATACTCGCATACCTGTGGCACATGCCCACCCTTGGTATACAGGTACGTGCCACACATGTCTGTCGGAAAGGGTTTGACGACGTACGTGACGGGATTGTCACAATAATAATGTCATGACCAGCGAGTCATATTCGTCAAACCATCTTACCCTCTCATACTAATTTTGGTTTACGTCAAGTTAAAGGGGTGATCACGAGAGCACCCAGACGTAGGCGGCTAGATAGATAGATAGATGCGTACATAGACACGCTAAAAGTACCTGCAGTACGCAGAGAAATGCTTCGACTTTAATAAGATCAAGCATGACCAGGGCCCCTTTTGAGAACTTATTATTTGGGAACGCAGACGCTCATCATGCCGCCATTCACGATAAGGCAGAAACGTGCAGTGTTTCCCATCATGCATTTTTATTGCTGAATATTTAGCATGTGCTTATTTACGGCTGCGAATGCAATACTTGTTTTCTGGCGTTCCGAGTATTTTTATGATCTTTGATGTTCTTAAGTTATGCAGAGCCGCATAAATAACCCTTCTGAAGGGTACGAAACTGAGGAACAAGCAAGCAAGCGTGAAAAGTACATGCTTGAAAAGAAGACGACGAGCAGCAGCATCAGCCCTCAAGCTCCTATGCTCTATACATCGACAGGCGTCTGACATGACATACGTGTCAAATATGGCCACACAAACGAAACCCTCACGGGCACGTGGACAGTCAAGACCTCAAGGAAAGCTTGCCAGGAGCCCGCAACGGAACCAGGTACACGGAATGCACGTGAGGTTTGACCTGACCGCAGCACCTGAACAGTCGACGATTTCGACGACTTCGCGCAACCCCGGCGAGAACAATGCAGATGCCGGTATCGCGAAGCCAGTCAGGGCAGCAGACGCACTTCGCCTTCGCGCCATGTTAAACAGTGGTGTCCGAGATGACAACGCTTGCGAGGCCAGCCTCGTTAAAACGTACAAGACGCAGCGTAAGCTGTCTCAACCTCAATCTGGCAAACGCTCTCCAGCGGGGACAAGCGGTACATCTGAAAGAAGCTCGACGCCCAATAAATCTGAGAAGGGCCGGGGAATTTCCGGCGAAATTGATGTAAATACTCCGCAATGTCGCCACGCAAGCGCACCAGCGGTTACCAAAGAAGGCAAACGTAGTTCTGTTCGTCAAAGTAAAAGAAAAAGTTCGAGGAAAAAAGTGACCAATCCAACCGCTGCACAAACTGCTGCGAAGGAGCCGGGCCTTGGTACTACATCGACTGGGAAAACCTCCGAGTCTCGCGGCATTCCAGGTCACTACTGCGCGCACAGCGAAGAACCTGCTATGAACCATGTAGATGTGCGGACATCTTCAAGTAAGGGTGCTTCCAGTCAGATCCCAGAAAAAGCCTAAGACTAGCGACGACGCGGTAAGTTTCTCGCATGACATTACCTAATGGAAGCATTTAAACATCTATATATGATAACTTAGAATGTTCGGTACTACAGTTGTTAGTCTGCGCTAGTCTTGTGGGTTCTTCCTTTCGTTTTCGTGTGTCCCTTTTTGCGCAAAATTGCCATTCACAATACAAAATAGATACCAATATTAAGATTGCCACTTCTCAAACATCGCCTATAACCTGACAGACGGAACCCACTGCCATACTGCATAAACAGTTATTTGTGCAACTATAAAGTGGCTGCTGTAAACAGGTTCGCGGAGGCCACTTCTTGGTTAATAAGCGACCCAACACGAAACGGATTATGCTAGACTTGCTGATACCAGCAAAGGTGACCTGCCGTTCTGTAGAACGTTTGGGTTTGAATAGACTACGATGCAGTATTGTAATGTATAAAATTTATTCTTATTTAACAATACAGGAGTCAACTTAGATTTGATAGGGCCAATGAGTTCATGGCTTCGGTTCACAACACTTAGCTGAAGCGATCGAGACAATTCTGTCAAAACATTACGGCTGTGTACGATGTACCAAGGAAGCAGGTCATGCTGTCTTTTATGGTAATACGAGATTAGTCCAAGGACGGTGTACGCTATTAACCTGCGAGCATTACAAGGTTTAAAATAAATATTGTTTGTTTTATGGTCTTATTATTGATCAATTGATTGAAATTGGCGCAAGTATTTGCACGACGGAGCTGGTGTGTTATATTACAATCAGGTTGCACTAAGCCAGGGGTTCTCAAACATTCAGGCCTTGGGGAACCCCAGCGGCTTTTCCAGAGGGCCGGAACCCCGAACTTTTTCTTGAGCATTACGACAATCGAAAGCGTGAGGGGAGGGGGGGGGGGGGGGATGGTGATTACGCATTTCGTTGCAAGCACACTGCCCGTGTTGGTCTGTGCTCTTTTCTTTAATATCGAAGGCCACCGCCGTTGATGTAGAACTCCCGATGTAGAAGGTCGTCCACTCTTGGTACGAACACGGCGCCGCATGGCCGCGCTCCGCGGGGCGCCAGCGCACACTGTGCGGCCGCGCATCGAACCTAATCGGCGCAGGCGCACAACCATTGCCTGATCTCTTCTGATGCGCTCGAGCGCTGTGCTTGCTTTGCTGCGAAGCACGCCTGGCTATCAGCATGCCAGTAACGATTGAGCGCACCGCAACGGTCTTGCGAAGAGCGCGCTTCGCTTGCTGCATTTTTGTGCAGCCTTCCGCGTGAGATGTGACTAGTTCCTCCTTTCACTGCCACAATCCCTGTTTATAGCATGCATCTTTGCAAATGGTCAAAGTTGCTTTGGTTTATGGCATGTAACACCCCAAAGCGGCTTTGTGTATGTCAGAGACATTGTAGAATATGGCTGAGGATAATTTCGACCGCCTATGGTTCTCTAGCGTGAGCTGGTATTAAGCAGCACACGGGCATGCTTGAATCCCGCGTCCATAAAAAATCAGTCAGACCATCTGAGTTTCAGTCGCGCAACATTGGCCTCGACGTCTGCTGACAGTCTTTATGTTCGTTATTTTCAGTAGAATTTTTCGAATTGTCCGGACTCTTTAGGTAGTCACCTAAGAAACGGATTTCATGCACCAAGGACGATTGTTCTCTTCTAGTCAGTTGCGTGATAATGCATACATCCCCGTTTGCACCACCCTTGTTATTTGGACGCAGTGGTCCTGCCGCTTGTTCCCACCCGCTACGTATAGTTTTTTTTTTTCCGCTCCTAGCCATACTTCCCCATCATGAAGTTACGTGAACAATGACACTTTGAAATTATCTGCAGTTCATCCCACCGTCGAGGAACAGCTTCTCGGTTCTTGATTCTCACGGCTTCTGAAATATTCTCTTTAGCGTCCGTAGATAAATGGCCTAGTCAAACAACGCGTACACAAAAGTCATCAGGATGTTCAGCAAATTTCCAAGTGCAAGTGAATCCAGACGACTTCTCAAGCATCCTGCCGTTCATCACATCCGCCTTTCAACACCGTGCGACTTGAGGCCAATTCATTGTTCGTTAAGCTGAACTCACGAAAGATTGCACACCTACCTTGCTCACTATCCTAAAAATTTTGCAACTCCTCCTGAAGTAGCCTGTCGCTTGACCGGTCTTTGCGTTATTGCTTCTCAGGACGACTCCAAAGCTATTGTGGTTCATGCTATCATGGGCTTGACGGTCTCGTTACTGCTGGCGTCGTTGTTATGAGGCTGCCATTGCTTTCGAAGCTATGTGCCTCGTTTAGCGAGGAGAACAATGGTTGGATTATGTCTAAATGCTGAAGCCACATGACGTTCTTTTACTTGTGGTATCTCGTTCGGCTGTGGTAACGTCACAACGTGGGGACTTAATTTACGTATAACGCTACTTACATTTCTTTACCCGAGCATATTATTTCGTAACAGTTAAATGACGGTTTCATAACGTTCAATAATCCCGGGTGGTCGAAATTAGTGTTGTTCAATATGCTATAGCATATAAAGGGGAAACTAGACGAAATTATCCTGAGCCATCTTCCACAATGTATCTCATAGATGCCGAATCACTTTGCGACGTTAAATGTCTTAAACCAATGCAATGCTGAGCTGTTTGCAAACAATACAATACATGCAAACAATACATGGAAGAAACAAGGATTGTCTCACTCAAAACAGGAAAAGCTCAGTTGCTTTAAACCAAGGGTTTCAAACACACCTCAGCTAGCGGGCTGCAGTCAAGAAATTTAGCCACGCAAGGGCGGGACAGGGAAAAAGGGGTTAAAGTGTGCGTGTGTGTGGAGGAGGGGTTGAGGTGCTAAACAAAATGTCACCTAACGCTACCATTAGGAGGATCGCATTTCCCACACCTGATACGTTCACCATTCCCGAGGGAACTTGGCGTCAGGATTCGAGAAACATATTGATACTAAACTTCACAATGACTCAATTCTGGACGCCAATTCAGAAATATAGAGATTTTGTTCCGCGGTTATGCTTCAACCGGGTGGAGTGCCTCACGAAAAAAAAAAAGATGTTGGAGACCATTGCCGTCTCTGCAGCTTACCCGAACGAAGCGTTATTATTCGCAGTAAGCGAGTAGATGATGCGAGTGATATTTAGCACTATCACCAACATCTTTTTTTTTTTCTTGGTGATGCCGCGGGCTGCTAAAGAAACGTCAGCGGGCCGCGTGTTTAAGACACCTGTTTTAAGCGGAACACTGCGCAACAAGCCGCAGTAAGCGAAGAATGCTTTCCTGCAACACCGTTGCGGCGCGCTCAATCGCTACTGGCATATAGATGGTTAGGCGTGCTTCACAGCAAATCAAGCACGGCGCACCAGCGCATCAGAAGAGATCAGGCGATCCCTGTGCGCCTGCGCCGAAAAAAAATGCCCCCACCTCCCCGAAGGGAATTGTGAGGAAATGCGAATGCGCCGACACCGACTTCATCGCCTTGAGAGGCGCCCAGCCAGCGAACGGTCGAGAGTGGTGGTGGTGGTTGTGGTTAGAAGAAGGAAAAAGGCGCCTAATTTCTGCAGCCCGGTCGGGAGCACGGCGCAGCGCCTTGAGAGTGAGGCGCGAGCGGACGGGAGAGTGGGGCGCAGGGAGGAGAGAGAGTGAACGGCGAGAGAAGGAGCGGCGAAGCACTGCATTTACCCTCTCCTACACTCTCTCGCACCACATGCTCCGTTTGCTAGGGGCGAGGATAAGCGCGCGCGCCCGCAGCTGTGGCCTATGGGAGAGTGGGAGAGGGAGTGAGAGCGGAGAGATAACACCTGCCGGCGCGCGGACACCTCCTCAACCTATCCTCCGCCTCCTCCTCCGCGGACAACGTCGGACAACGCGGGACAACGCGGGACAACGCCGCCTGACATAGCCCGACTATGGAATGCATTCGCATTTAAAACTTCCATGCGCGGACGCACCGTGTGCGCTGGCGCCCCGCGGAGCGCGGCCACGCGGCGCCGTGTTCGTACCAAGAGTGGACGACCCTGTACATCGACTTGCGATTCCCCCCCCGCGCCGCAAGCGCTCGCCGACGATACACTGCATGTTTCAGGCAAATCGAGTCCGCAAATCGTGCAAATTTCATGGCGCGCACTAGACGAGTCGTTATGCCGCTACCACGTTGATCTCTCGCTACCCGCAGACAGCCGATGTGCGGATGCGGCGTGCGCTGGCTTCGTAAATGCAAAATGCAATGCAAATTTGCTTGTCTAAATAAATAAAATGTTTGGTAAGTGGGTACGGGGAGCGGGTTGCATTCGTTCTCGCGGAACCCTAAGATGTAGTTCACGGAACCCAATCTGAGAACCCATGCTCTAAACGAACCGGAAACAAAATAATTTGATAATCACACGTTTAAAGCAGTTTCATGTACCTGTGCAAGGCGCTAATCCTCAGAGTGCTCACCTAATGAATGTTCACAAGCTATAGGCTGTTCGTGCATTTACGCGAATGCGCATTGGTGGCGTCATTACTAGAGACCGGATTATAGGCAAATGCCTATTTTTTCCTAGCGTTCCTGTCGCGCCACTTTGATATATAAGCATGAATTAGGGGTAAAGGAGGGCTTTTATAGTGTTTTTATAGTGCCTATAAATGCCTATTTTTGGGGTTTGTGCCTAAATGTCTGTAAGTGCCCATGAATGCCTATTTTTCAAAATTGGTGCCTATATGAAGGCTATTTAGCCTCAAATTTTGCTTTCGAGTACAGTTTGAGACCGTAATTCATGTTACCGGGCAAAACTGACGTTTTGGAACTTTATGGGGTGCAACAACCTAGTTCCCTAGTTCAACATCCGCGAAGCAACCGGTAGCAGCAGTGAAATGGGACGCGCCGGCCACCTTACCCCACCGCACTGACATGGCGCGAGCGGTTCGAGCAGGTGAGAGGAAAAGACGCTATTTCTGCAACCGTAAATGGGAGCACGTCCCGGCGTGTACAGTGGAATGGGGAGAGGAAAATAAAGGCGGGAAGAGGAGAGGGGAAGAAGAGGAGAGTGGCGTCTATGGCCGACAACGTTGCGGGCGGCTTTTACCGCCGGTTTTCCAGTCCAGTGTTCCCATGGAATTGAAGCACCTCCTTGAAGACTTGGGCGTGGTGGGGGGCAGAAAACAGGAGGTGCCTGCGCGCAGCAGCAGGAATATGGAGAGCGAATGCGAGAACATGGAGTGCCGTCAGGGGAAAGTAGAAAGTAGGTAAAAAAATCATATGTGCACATGGCTTTTGTTTCGCTTGTAATTTGCTGGCGCTACACCAGGTCACATGAGAAATTTTAGTCAGATACTGGAAGTGTTCACGTGCCCAATGAAGAGCTTCGTACCACAAGAACTTTTTAATTGGTTCATTACGAGCCGCGAAAGCATGATGCCGGTAGGTGAGCTTGAAACCTTTGCCACTCGCAAGCCAAATTCCTTCACAGCCCTCTTCGGTATCAGAGAAACTCGGAGCCAGAAGATCACATGACGTTGACGCATCAACACGCCATGCGCACGCAAGATTACACTATGTGCACATGACATGCCCAAGCCAGGTCGTGCGCACAAGCGGTGTTGTATCGTTTCGGCGTTCGCTCTATAGTGTACTGCCTGTTTCTGTGGGATGGATCCGTCTATGCGTTTGGAGAGGCTGGCATGGATCCTGTATCCTTACCACGACACAGCGCGTCGCACAGCTGGAACTGCTGTAAGGGACGATGCACCAAAAACATGCTAAGCGTTGACAGGGCTGGCGCTGGCACGACGCGGGAACGGCGAGAACACGAACTCAAAAGAAATATAGGCAGCTAAGTATCGCATCGCTCTCGATTCGAAGAAAAAACTAAAGAAAAACGCGCACACATTCCGTTTGTATGTTTTAATATTTCTATTAACGTTCATTCTTCTATTCAAGCAACAGATTGCACAAATTACACATGTAGCTTCGAATAATTCTCGCAGTGTCATGTACAACTGTGACATACACAGGACCATTCATTGTTGATCTTCACCTCCCCCACATTGGTGCGGGCGTCCGTGAGATAAAGGGCACGAGGCATCCAGTCTGGCATTTCACCTCCCTCCGGGGAGCGTAGTGTTACAAATCTTGGTGTTCACACAAAGAGGAGAAATTGACCCTGCGCTATTAGACCCGGCCGATACGAGGCTAACAGACCCTTCTGGCCTTTTAGCAGTCTGGCTATTGAATCATGTGCCCTTCCCAGCCATGCCGAAAAGAAGATGACCCAGGAGCGTGTTTATTCGATGGTGGACACTAGCTTAACTTACCATTCTGGACAATAAAAGGAGAGACCGTGTTCTGGAAACCGTGCCCGAAAAGGGACCATTGCATGGCTATGTTAAATCATTGACGCCTTTGTAGAATCATAAAATATAACATTTGTTTGCTTTCCTGTCGTAGACCAGGTCGCGGACGTCCTTATTCGAAAATTTGAGTTTTTGTAAAAATTTATTGTGCCTATATTTACGTATTTGGGGGGCCTAAAACTGTGTTTTTCCTGCCTATTTTTGGCACCTAAAACACGATTTTTAGTGCCTAAAAATCCGGCCTCTAGTCATTACACACGCTCTACGTTGACCGGCTTTGTGCATATGCATTTTCCAGCCGCGTGCTGCCATCACTGAAGGCATGCGCAGTACCTGGAAGCAATACTTATGATCAGCGCAGTAACTCGATAGCAGGCTACCACACGATAAACCCGTTGCAGTGAAAAATACATGTACCAGTAGAAAAACGAGGAAGGCACTTGTTGTGGTTGGTGCTCGTGCTCGCTTCGCTTGGCCGCTGTCTGCTTTCCGTTGCTATTGATTCTATAAACGGTTACCATACGTACGCCGTATAACGCACGCTGCCACCATCTTCTAAACTTTATTACATTTTCACAAATTGCACTTTTCTGCCGTAAGCCACTTCAAAGTGATGCTTAACGCTACATACATTACACGACAGTACACTTTTTTATTTGCCTGTCCGCGCCTTTTTTCTGCTCCTGACAAGTATAGCAATCACGAGTACATAATAGTCATTAGATCACGTATCTAGGGAACCTCTCTTAAAAGCACTACAACCTAGCTCCTTAGCATTGCAAATGGTTAAACATTGCGAATAACTTGTGACAGAAAAATACGCCAAATTTTATGAATTCATTATGTATTCCTTTTCAGGACTATTAAATCATCTCCAGATAAGCGGTAAACTTACATTGTATCGTGACAGAAAAAAAGTGGAAATTCGGGGCTCGTTTTTCTTTGTTAGACACAATATTAATGAGAAATAACGGACAATGATTCCAAGGAAAGTATAGGAAAATATAAATGTGAAGGAAGTAAAGTGGACGAAAAGACAACTTGCCGCTGGCAGAGACCAGACCTGCGACCTTCGGTCATGTGCTACGTGACGCTAACAGGCAGAAAAAAAGTGTTCCACACTCGCCGTCATGGCTACTAGCAGCACTGACTAACACTCCCAGGTTTGAATGAACATATACACCCCACAAAGTGGACGGGGGATGACCGCCGCTGTATCTCAGTTGGTAGAGCACAGGACACGTTATTCGAAGATCGCAGGTTCGGTCCCTGCCAGCGGCAAGTTATATTTTCGTCCGTTTTACTTTCTTCACATTTGTATCACAGTTACTACAAATAACATCCACTATGCTTTCCTTGGTATCATTGCCTGTTAGTCCTCATTAATATATAGCCGTGATAGTATTTCCTACTGAAATACCAACAGAAATAATTTAATCAGCGGCGCGGATCCTTCTCTTTATTCATCGTAGACTAGTGACGTCGCTTACGAAAATGGGCAGCCACCACTTGGCCACATCAGCCGTGTGACATCAGCTGCTTCCATGTCACCACCTCCTGGGTACGTCCGAAGACAAGCAGCTTTGCCAAAGACGCCTGCGTCCAAGCCCGCAGCGAAGACGTACCAGGGACGTCCACCCATTGTGGCGGAACCGGTATGTTTGTGAGGGCGATGCGTCGGGACAAGCAATTCGAAGTTGTGGTCAGCCGGGTTTTGTTAC